>PVLD010010457.1:0-70709 GCA_004027595.1 Dinomys branickii | reverse complement strand
ATCATCTGTGTAACCTGAGTAACAAAGATGAAGGTAACATTATGTAGGACAGCATCCAGAGCTAATTCCCTTCTATGTTCTCTATAATTTTGTATTTCCTCAGTCGTTTTTGTACTAGCAGAAATGAAGATAACTTTATATTATACAGCATCCAGTGCAAATTCCCTACTATCTTATCTATAATTTGGTATTTCCTTTAGTGTTTTTGTGTTAACTAATGTGAAGGTAACTATGTAATACAACATCCAGTGGTAATTCCCTACTATATTCTGTATAACTTTGTATTTTCCGTATTGTTTATGGCTTTTCTGGTTCATATGTCTCCATTCTTTTGTCTTTAAAATAAAATTTAAAATAAAAATAAGGAAAAAAAAACAAAATTAATGGAGAAATGAGGTACTTGCACAACAAAAAACAACAAAAGAAATTCATTATCACCAAACCAGCACTTCAGTGGATAATGAAAGATATTCTAGATAGAGATAAAAATGACCGCAATTCTAAGAACAGCAATACAAAGGATCCACTGAGCTGGGCAAGCAGTTAAAGAGGAGAAAAGTAGGGAACCAACAGCAAGAAAATAACATGACAAAGCTAAGCCAATATATATCAGTTGTAACCTCAATTCACCCATCAAAATAAACAGACTGGCAGAATGGATCAAAAAATGAATATCCAGAATTATGCTATATACAAGAAACACATTTCATTCAAAAAGAAATTCATAGAATAAAAGTCAAAAGATGGAAAGCAATACTCCATGCAACAGGAACCCAGAAAAAAAGCAAGAGTAGCTAGTCTGTTTGCAGACAATGTGAACCTGAACCCAAGAATGATCAAAAGGGATAAACAAGGTCACTATATACTTGTTAGGAGAAAACTTGTAGAGGAGATAACAATCATAAATATATATGCACCAAATATGGGAGCACCCAACTATATAAGTCAAATAGACATGAAAAATGAAATAAGCAGTAACACAATTATAATGGGTGACCTTAATATCCCACTGTCACAAATAGATAGCTCAACCAGACAAAAAAATCAGTGAAATATCAGAACTGAACCAAACCTGTGTACAAATGGACTTCATAGATGTTTACAGAGGGTTCCACCCAACAACACTAGCATACACATTCTTCTGAGCTACACATGGGACGTTCTCTAAAATAGATCATATACTAACCCATAGAGCTTGCTTAAATAAATACAAAAGAATTGAAATTGTGCCATGTATATTACCTGACCATAGAGCAATGAAATTGGAAATGAATGGCAGAATAAACCTCAAAAACTCCATAAACACATGGAAATTACGTAACACCCTCCTGAACAACCAATGGGTCACAGATGAAATTAAAGGAAAAATTAAACAATATTTACAATTAAATGAAAATGCAGATATGACACACCAGAACTTGTGGGACACAATGAAAGCAGTTATAAGGGGGAAGTTTATAGTGGTGAATTCTCACATCAGGAAAACAAAATGAGCACAAAAAACAACCCAACATTGCACCTCAAGCTTCTAGGGAAGAAAAGATAAGGCAAAGCCAGAAGATTGTACAAGGGAGGACATTATAAAGATCAGAGCAGAAATTATCACTTTGGAGCCTAAGAAAACAATACAAAGAACAAATGAATCTAAGAGTTGGTTCTTTGAAAGAATAAAACTGATAAACCCTTAGCCAATCTTATCCAAAACCAGGAGGAAAAGACTCAAATTTACGCAATAAGGAATGAAAAGGGTGAAATTACCACAGATCCAGTGGAAATTCAGAGATCATCAATACTTTAAAAATCTTTACTCTTATAGGGTGGAAAGCACAGAGGAAATGGACGGATTCCTAGAAACATTAGCAAAGCTGAATCAAGAATATATATAAATTCTGAATAATCCAATGTCAGTTAATGAAATTGAAAACTTACCAACAAAGAGAAGGCAAGGCCCTGATGGATTTACAGCTGCATTCTACAAACTATTTAAGAGTAGATTTAATGAAAATACTGCTCAAACTCTTTAATGAAATTGAGAGGGAAGCAGTACTTCGTAACTCATTCCTGGAGGCAAATAGTACCCTGATATCAAAACCAGAGAAACACCCACCCAAGAAAGAGAACTACAGGCCAATCTCTCTAACATAACATTTCTGCATAACATAGATGCAAAATTCCTCAAGATACTAGCAATGCAGCAATCGTTAACAAGATTATACACCATGACCAAGTGGGATTCATCCCAAGAACACAGAGAAGGTTCAACATATGCAAATAAATAAATGTAATACACCGTATCATCAGAGCCAAAGACAAAAATCACATGATCATCTCAATAGATGCAAAGAAAGCTACTGACAAATTGCAACACTCATTCATGATAAAACCCTATAGAGAATCAGAATAGATGGTCTTTATCTCAATCTGGTAAGAGCCATCTATGACAAGTCAATAGCCAACATTGTACTAAATGGCCAAAACCTAAAGCTTTCACTCTAAAAGCAGGAACATGACAAGGATGTACACTATCACCTCTCCTAATCAATATAGTCATGGAAACACTAGCCAGAGCAATTAGAAATAAAAGGAATAAGGTAGG
This sequence comes from Dinomys branickii, assembly GCA_004027595.1. Taxonomy (NCBI): domain Eukaryota; kingdom Metazoa; phylum Chordata; class Mammalia; order Rodentia; family Dinomyidae; genus Dinomys; species Dinomys branickii. The sequence continues at coordinate 68,113 of PVLD010010457.1, read as the reverse complement.
AAAGGAAGAAGTTAAATTATCATTATTAGCAGATGACATAACACTGTACATAGAAGACTCCCAAAACACCAAAAGGACTTCTAGATTTAATAAACAAATTCAGTAGCATAGCTGGATACAAAGTCAACATTCAAAAGTCAATAGCATTCCTATACAAGAATAGCAAACTCACTGAGAGAAGTTGGGAAAATCACACCCTTCACAATAGCGTCCAAAAAAGGAAATACTTAGGAATCAATGTAACAAAGGAAGTAAAATACCTCTATATTGAAAACTACCATACTCTGAAAAAGCAGGTCAACTAGGATATCAGAAAATGGAAAGATATCCCTTGCTCATGGATAGGAATAACCAACAGTGAAAAAGGCCATATTCCAATATGGTTAGACAGATTTAATGGAATACTAATCAAAACACTATTAACATGCCTCTCATAACTATAGAAAACATTCCACAAATTCATTTGGAAACAGAAGGACCTAGAAGAGCAAAAGCAATTCTTGGTAACAATGGCAATGCAAGAGGCATCAAAATCCCTGACTTGAAATTATACTACAAAACTACTGTGATAAAGTCAGCATGGTACTGGAAAAAAACAGACCTGAGAAGCAGTGGAATAAATTAGGAGATGCAGACACCATTAGAAACACATTCAACCACTTTTGACAAAGGGGCCAAACATGTTTACTGGAAGAGAGATAACCTCTTCAATAATGGTGCTAAAAAAAACCATCCCTCTTCATGCCAGAGACTAAAATACAACACATATCTATCGCCATGCACTACACTAAAGTCAAAATGGATCAAAGATCTAAATATTAAAACAGAAATGCTAACTCTACTGGAAGAGAAAGTAGATAAAAATCTGGAAGACATAGGTTTAGGTAGAATTCATGAATGAAACCTGGACTCCATGAGAAATACCTCAAAGAATCCACAACTGGTATCTCATCTTATTAAAAAGCTTTCTACACAGCAAACAAAATCAACAAAGTGAAAAGACAACTCACATAGTGGGAAAACATTTTAGCCAATTATCCCTCAGACAGAGGACTACTGTCTAGAACATGTAAAAAACTGAAAAAAATCAGATCCCCAAAATTCAAAGATCCAATCAAAAACTGGGCATCTGAGATGAATACACACTTCTCAGATGAAGAAATACAGATAGCAAATAAATATAGAAAAAATGTTCAACATCACTGGTTATTTGAGAGATGCAAATTAAAACAAGACTGAGATACCCTCTCACCCAGAAAAAGAGTGGCTGTCATCAAGACATCAACCCATAACAAATGCTGAAGCGGCTGTGGCGGGGAAAAGAACCCTTCTCCACTGTGGTGGGAATGTAGACTGGTACAACCACTGTGGAAATCAGTGCTGATTCCTCAAACAACTAGGATTGGAGGTCCCATTTGCCCCAGCTATTCCCCTTCTGGGTATCTTGCCAGAAGAATTTAAAACATCACACCACAACTATATACATGCACCCATGTTTATAGTAGCACAATTTGTAGTAGCTAAATTGTGGAAACAACCTAAATGCCCATCAACTGAGGAATGGAAAAAAGATGGCTTTTTATACAATTTTATACACTACTCAGCCGTAGAGAAGTATAAACAGGAGACTTTTATAGGTAAATGGACTCAACTTGAGACCATACTCACCTGTGAAATAAATCAGACTCGTGTAAACATCATATTGTCTCCCTGGTGGGAGAAATTGAAAGAGTAAATAAGTTCTAAAATGTACAATAGATATTGTGAAATGGGCAGGAATTGTTCCAGAGGAGAAATGAACTAGGGTGAGTGAAAGGGGAAGAGACAGTAGACAAGGCAGAAGATCAAGTCAGTAATACTATTAATGTCCTTCACTTCATTAAAAAAAAAAGATTTGTGCTAATATTGATTGGTGAAATTTTTATCTCATATCTTGTACCCTGAGCAATGACTTTAAAGGTAACACCGTGTAATCTATTAACTGTTATTCTATTATTTTGTTATGAAATTCTGTTTTTCCTTTTTTCCCAAAAGTTAAAAAAAGACAGCTCCCAAGGGATTAATCAAAAGATGGAAAATGTGCAACTTGAAGTTCCTTTAAGACACTTTAAAAGACATTAAATGACATGAAATCAATGGACAGAGTTCATATAGGAACTCTATAAGCTGAGAAGTCTTCTCTGAGGTCAGGGTGACATAGGATGTACGACATGAGAATGATATAGAACCTCCAAATAATGTAAGGGAAATATTGTAACTGCCAACCTGATAAATGTCTGAAATGCCAATTTCATGTTCTCTGAAATCAAGGAATGAATACTAGGAACAACAGACGTTAAGACTAGGAATAATTTATTGAAAGAAAGCTTCTAAGAGGGACAGAAGGGGACCCAGAGAGTGGGTCACCCTGACTTTACTATTTCTAAGAACGTGTACCCGCTTACATTTTCCTTTGACAGTCTGCAATGGATACTATGATGTTTATCTGTTAGCACAATGCATTTGTCCTACATGAGTCTTATTTATTATTTAAGGTTGGTCTAAAAGAAACTGTTCGAGACTGGGAATATAGCTCAGCAGCACAGCACCTGCCTAGTGAGCTGGAGGTCAGGAGTTCAATTCCCTGTAACAAAACAACAATAATAAAAAAACTGTGAAGCTTCCAAAAGTTGTCTCAGTGCAGTCACAGAAGACGAGTTCAGTTCTCTGAAGAACCAGTTGTGATGAGGTTTTGAACAGTGTCTGTCAAACTAGCTCAATAGACATGGATCAGAGTGTATTTGGGAACTGATAAGGTAGCCTCCCTTTCAGAGGACTAATAGGTTTTAAGTAAATGAAATAGTCTTGTCATGAAGCTGAAACGTTCACCCCCTTTTAGTTATCTTGGTGTAGTTCATCCCAGTAGTAGCTCTAGACACCAGGGAACTTCAACATTGTTCTCAGACATTTCTAAGAATATTCTGTTTTAGGACAGTTGGTATCAACTCTCTTTGGAGTACTCAGTAGGTGGAATTTGTTATTGGGCATGATACAGAACCCTGTACAAAGAGAAATTGGTATGACCCACGTAGTTCAAATCTAGCATCAGGAAGACTCTAGCAGAGTGAGTATAGACAGAGAATAAGAATACAATGACCAAGGTTACAGTGAATATTTGGAGAACACAGTGTTATATGAAGTTCTTATGAAGTGACTCTAGATCTCCAGTGCAATGACTATCACTCTTCCTCATGGAAATGTATGTGTGACTGTTTCAGGAGTCAGTGACTTTTAAAGATGTTTCTGTGAACTTCACTGTGGAGGAGTGGGTTCTGCTGGATCCTTCCCAAAGGCAGCTCTACAGAGATGTAATGCAGGAAACCCTCAGGAACCTGGTTGCCGTAGGTAAGGGAGATGTCATTCCCTAGTGAAGAAGACACCAAGTATTTGTTGCTTATCACTGTTGACTCCTTTTTTAAATTTTATTTTAAAAAAAAGAAACAAAAACAAAATCCCAAAACAATATGGCCAGAGAGTAACAGTGGTTAATATATTGCGGGGGTTTTTTTTGTTGTTTTTTTTTTTTTTTTGCAGTACTGGGGATTGAACTCAGGACCCTGCGCTTGCTAGGCAGGCACTTATTCCACTGAGCTATATCCCCAGCCCCACATATTGTTATTTTACACTTGATTCCTTCTGTGGGAAATGGAAATGGAACATTTAGAGGATTATTTCAGGCATTAGCACATAATACAATTGATCTAGCTAGACTCCAATAGTATTTTCAGTAATATAATAATTCCTAAAGATTTTTCTGTCTCTACATTTTAGGAGAAAAATGTGAAGACCCAAATATTGAAGATGGGTACAGAAACCCCAGGAGAACTATAAGGTAATCTACACTTAGAAAAATTATGTGTCAAGAATCCTGGTGTATCAGGAAAGTTTAAAAATAAGCAAATAATAGAAATACATCCAGTTTTAATGTGATTTAATCCCTGAACATTTAGTGAAAAACTACATACCAGGTGAACATTTAAATATGAAATATTCCAGTCTTGGACACTTCTGAAGCCCTAACGTGTTGGTCTAAGTGAGTTTTGGATGGTTGAATATTAGTGAATTTTGCTTCATGTATCAGGAAATTATAAAAACAAGTGGTTTTTTTGCTTATTATTTATTTGTTGCTGTGACACAATATTTGCTTATTATTTGTTGCTGGGACACAATATCTAACACCCACAACTCAGAGGAGAAATATTTATTTCGGCTTAATGTTTGTAGAGATTACAGGTTTCAGTCCATAGTCGGCTGGCTGCAAGACAGTGCAGCAGGCCGGAGTGGCATGCAGTGGAAAAATAGGTCATGGCATGGAAGCAGAGAGAGACAGAGAGCAAGGAGGAGGGTGGTAGATACACCCTTCAAAGCCACAGTTACTTCCTAGCACCAGGCTGCCCTTCCCACATCACGTTTAGGTGTAAACTCATCATTAATGGCCATTATGCCCCTGTGATCCAATCACCTCCCCAAGATCCCACCTATGAGCACGTGAGGCTTTAGGGGACATCTAGATATAAACTCTACTAATGCCATTGGACCCCAAAAGACTAATGGTCATATCTTTTTTTTTTTTTTCTTTCTGAGACAGGGTCTCCCTATGCAATTCAGGCTGGCCTTGAGCTCACTTTGTAGCCCAGGCTGGTTTTGACCTCACAGCGATCCTCCTGCATCAGCCTTGCGAGGGCTGTCTTTATAGGCGTGTGCCACCACGCCCAACTCATCGTCATACAGTTGTCCCTTGCTATATCGTGGTTCACTTATTGTAGCGTCGCTACATCTCAGGCTTTTTAAAAAAATATATCTAATTCTGTATAGCAGACTTTCTCTATATTGTGGGGCTTTTGTGGTATATAGGTATTTATATATTTATGATTTTAATTATTTTTGCCTAAAAGTTTTAAAACAATATAAAAATGTTAATTCAAACATTAAAAATTTGAATTTATTTTAAGCCCTACAATGCCACCCAAACGTTCTGCTCCTTCTAAGGCTTCTGACAGTGAACCCAAGCGCCACAGGAAGATGCTCACCATCAAAGAAAAAGTGGAACTTCTTGACATGTTAAAGGAAGGCAAAAGCTATGCGGCTGTAGGCCGCCATTATGGGATTAACGAATCTACTGTTCGCTACATAAAGAAAGACGAGAAGAATATTAGGTCTACGGCAACAATAACTTTTAATAAGACTGCAAAGAGGGTGGTCACTTCCCGCAATAAGGCCATTGTGAGGATGGAGTGTGCACTGGCCCTGTGGATAAATGACTGCAGGAAGAAGAATATCTCCCTGGATACCAACACTATCCGGACGAAGGCCAAGAAACTTTATGACAGTTTTGCAGAAAGCATGGACGTTCACAACAGTGACAAGGATGAAGACAAGGACAATGACACAGAAGCAGGACCATCGAGTGCTTCTCCCACCAGACCAACCCCATTCAGTGCCAGCAAGGGCTGGTTTGACAAATTTCAGAGACGCTTTGGACTCAAGAGCGTTTCTCTGCATGGAGAAGCTGCCCTTGTGGATAAAATCGGGGCCAAGGAGTACGTGAACGACATGTTCAAATCCATCATTGAGGAAGGGGGCTATAAGCCTGAACAAGTTTTTAACATGGATGAGACGGACTTATTTTGGAAATGGATGCCATCTTACGCTTTCATTATGAAGGATGAAGCCAAAGCCCCTGGTTTTAAGGCCTCAAAAGATCGAGTAACTCTGATTATGTGTGGGAATGCTGCAGGCTTTATGATAAAGCCAGGGCTTATTTATAAGTCAAAAAACCCAAGGGCCCTAAAAAACAAAAATAAGAATGTGTTGCCTGTGTACTGGATGCACAACCCCAAGGCCTGGATCACAAAACTCCTCACAGCTGATTGGTTCCACCAGTGCTTTATCCCAGAGGTTAAGCTTTATCTGGCAGAGAAAAACCTCGAATTCAAAGTGCTTCTGATCATGGACAGTGCTGGAGGCCATGCTGTTGATCTGTCATATAATGGCGTCCAAATAGAGTTCTTGCCACCGAACACCACATTGCTCATTCAGCCCATGGACCAAGGCATTATTCGCACTTTTAAGGCACTCTACACACAAAACACCCTGCAAAACCTGGTTGAAGCTATGGACTCAGATGAAAACTTCTCACTAAAGGCATACTGGTGTGACTACAATATTGCATCATGTCTCCTGAATATTCAGAAGGCCATAAAAGAGATGAAGAGTGAAACAGTAAACTCCAGCTGGAAAAATTTGTGGCCAGAAGTGGTCCATGATTACAAGGGATTCTCTGCTGATGAAGTCCATCACTCTGTGGTAGCTAAGACTGTGAAGCTGGCAAAACTACTGGGAGGAGATGGCTTCAGTGATGTGACTCCTGACAATGTGAATGACCTGATTGACATCCACTCACAACCATTGACAGACGAAGACTTGACAGATATGACAAAGTCAGCAAGTGAAGAAGAGGATGAGGAACAAGGTGAACCACAGGTTGGAGAAGAGGAGGAGGTTGGCCTAACACTCGATCGTCTTGCAACCATGGTCAGAATGGCCAAAGAACTTCAGAGAGTGGCTGAAGAATGGGACCCCCAGATGCTTCGTTCACTGCACTTCATAAATATAATTGAGAGTGGCATATCAGTTTATAAAAACCTTCTCACTCAGAAGAAAAAGCAGTGCCAGCAACTCCCCATAACTATGTTCATCACTCGGAAGAAGAGATCGGTTACAGCCCAGGGCAAAGGTACTGCACTGCCTGATGAAGCGCCTGATGGAGTGGTGCCTTGAGAAGACCTGTAATGCTCTTCTTCGCTGTACAGTATATTCATCTCATCACCATCGCCTTCATCACCATAAGTATCACACAGCTACATAATTCATGATCTTCATCATTCAAGTTGTAGCATACTTCACTGGTGAGTACCCATACAGAATTTTACATGTTGTTAAAATTATGTAGGTTTAAGAGTGCAGAAAGTGTTTAAGAGCATATGAAGTGTTTATAAGAGTGTGGGAAAGGTTAATAAGAGAGTGGGAGAGGTTTATAGGAGTGTAGGAATGGTTTATAAAACCTTAAAATATTTATAAATAAAAAAATACAATGCCACTATTTCATGGATTTTCACCTATTATGGGAGTCTCTGGAACATAGCTCCTGAGCTAGGTAAGGGATCACTGTAAACAATGTGGGAAAGCCTTCCTTTGGGGAAGTAATTTTTCAAAGACATAAAAAAAGTGCACAGCAGAGAGAAATCATGAATGTAAGCAATGTAAGAAAACCTTTCTTTGGGAAAGTAGTTTTTCACAACATAAAGAAGTTCACAGTGGAGAGAAACCATATGAATGTAAGCAATGTGGGAAAGCTTTCCTTTGGGAAAGGAGTTTCCAAAGACATAAAAAGGTGCACAGTGAAGAGGAACCATAAGAGTTAAATGATGTGGAAAAGTTTCTGTTGTCCTAGTCACTTGATAAACAATTTTATAAAAGGCAAAAGTGAAATTAAGCCTGTTTGTGTAAGCAACGTGGAAAAACCTTTATATTGTCCATTTGTCTCCTAATACAATAAAATCTGATTTTGGAAAGGAACCCTTTGTGTGTATGCATGTAAGAAAGTCTAAAGTTCTCACATTTCATGTCTCAGACAGAAAAGAATTCACAGTTAAGAATAATCCTAAATATAGACTGTGGGAAGGCTTCATTATCAGACCTTTCTAGCACTCATGAGACTATGGAAGAGGACTGGTATCAGTGTAAAGCATGGAGAAATGCCTCTAGTTATCTTGCTTGCCTCACAGGTATAACACAGTATGATACAAACCTTGAATAGAAGAAATTTGTATGATCAAAAGTCCCATGAAGATTCTAGATGTTGCTCTGTAGTGCAGGCTGGCCTTGAACTCATTATTTATCCCAGTCTGGCCTTGAACTCATGCAGTGGTCCTCCTGCCTCAGCCTCCTGAGAGCTCAGATTACAGGTGTGTGTCACCATGCCAGGCTTATGGCTCATTCTTAAAGTAAATCTCTGGTCTATGTGTGCCTAATTAGTATTTTTCTAAATAAAGCATGAGGCTGAGCAATGTGGTCCCGATTTATCGTCCTCCTGCTAAGGAATCTGAGACAAGAGATCAGGTGATGCCTGGAGGTAGATGGCCAATTCCAGTTTGTTTCTAAACAACAGCAAAATAACTAAGTGCATTTAAATGACTTAATTCTATAAGTTGTGTGGAACAAATAGTAAAGGAGCTTAGTGTTTTTAAATCAGGTACAGTGGCCCCCTGAAATTCCTAGGGGTTATATACATAGAGCACCTGCAAATTGTGAAAAATGCAAATTTCAAATATGGTCAGAAAAATGCATATAAATGCCTATTTTATAGCTTAAACTCTAAATATGCTGTGTCTCCTGCAGTTATGCAATTTAATTTAACAAACTGCTGTATTAATAAAGCCTTAGAAGGTGCAGAGTGTTTAGCAGCAACTTATGGATCTTAGGGCTTTAAGAGGAACAAAAGCAAAAACACTCGAGATAGCTACACATGGTACAGCAACCTGTTATGATGGGGGAATGTTGGTGCATCTGCTAGAGATGGGTTGCAAGGCAGCAGCCAATCAGCAAGGAGAGCTGAATAAGGCTTTCAGATTGGTTACTTGTAAACCTGCCCCCCCCAAAAAAATTGTGGAGGATATTTGCAGTTTCTGTGAACAATTACTAGGTTCTAAGGAAAAATTTGCAAATGATTGAGACTGTAAACTCTGAACTGCAAGTTCATGGAGGTATGTTGTGATGAGTTTTTTCTCCTTGTTATTTGGAACTTATGCATCCATGAATGGCCTGAAAATGTTTTAATGTCAGTTGGCTTAAATTTTATGTTTGTACTGAAGTGTGTTTAATGGAACATTTAAAATAAAGTTTTACTAATTTTTTGTATTGCTGGCTGTAGCTGAATCTTGCTGACAGATTCTTACCTTTCATATATAGTGATCTGTCACCTATCATGGTAGTTACGTTCCAGAGACCCCCATGGTAGGTGAAAATCCACAAAGTAGCGGCATTATATTTATTATTTATATATATTTTAAGGCTTTATAAACCCTTCCTACAGTCCTATAAATCTTTCCCACTGTCTCACTAACCTTCCCCACACTCTTATAAACACTTCATATGCTCTTAAACACTTTCTTCACTCTTAAACCTATGTAATTTTAACAATATGTAAAATTTTATTTGGGTATCAGTGGCAAGTGGCAAGGAGAGATGCTGAATGTATGGGCACAGTGCGGGAGAGCAAACAGACTGATAACATGGTCACTGAGCCAATCAGCACAGAGGATACAGAACGCAGTGCTGTGGTTGGTCAGCATCCATTCCATCAGCCAATAGTGTGCTGTGTACAATCTCACATTGGCAGACTTGCACAAGCAATAGTGACGAATTTCCATTATGTACATACAGTATTCATCCACTGATGAAATACATAATGTATTTTATTTTGATTTAATATTCTTTTAATAGGTTTGAATTAACATTTTTATATTTTATATTGCTTTAAATTTTTTAAGCATAAATAATTAAAATCATAAATATTATATAAATACCTATAAACCACAAAATCCCACAATATAGCGAAAACTCCATGATACAACTATCTACTGCCTCATTCTTTTTTTGCATCATTCTTTTGTTGTACCAAATGATAGTTTATATAACTTTTATGTATATTTTCTTATCTCTGTAAATGTTTTCTAGAAAGTTCTTTTAACTGTTTAAAATACCTTGGAGATTAACAACTGTTTTTTCATTTACTGAGAATATAGCTCTATATATCCCATTAGAAAAATAGATGTACTCAATTTAAACCTTGCTGAATGCTTTCTCTTTAATAGGAAGAATCATTAGTATGCCCCCCCCCCCCGCTCCCCACACCCTCTCAAGAGCTGAGCTCAATCTAGGACAGGTTCAGCAACCTGGGTGATTGCACCTTCACCCTTCCCCCACCAGGAAGTATCTGGAGCCTTGAATATGACCCACAAACCCCCGGGCCCTTGGGTAAGCTGGACTGAACCCCAGACAGCTTCAGGAACTTCACTGAGCCACCCTTGCCCCTCCCCAACCAGTGTGTGAGCCAGGTGGAGACCTGACAGTTTCAGGTGCCTTGGTGGCCACTTCCTGCCCGCCCCACCCTTTCAGGAGCTGAGCTCAATCCTTGACAGCTTCAGCAACTTGGGTTACCGCATCCTCACCCCTCCCCCACCACAGTGGAAACCAAGCTGGGTCCTAGACAGTGTCTGGAGCCTCAACAATGATCTGCCCCCTCCAACACCCTTGGAAAAGCTGGGCTGAACCCCAGACAGCTTCAGGAACCTAGGTGACCACAACCTGACCACACCTACATCCTCCCAGGAGCATAGCTCAACAGCAGACGGCTATAGGAACCCCATCTGGGAGCCAAGCTGAGCCCTGGAGAGCTTCAGAAGCCTCACTGACTGCACGCCCACTCCTCCTCCTCAGGCATGGGATCCAGCTGAACACTAGAAAGCTTTGGGAGCTTTGGCAACTGCTCCCTGTCCCCACACACCATCATAGGAGCCACAGTGAGCACCAGGGACTTACACATCCTTGGTCCGCCACTCCCACACCATCCTGGAAGTGAGGCTGGGATCCAGGGAACCTCCAGATCTTCAAAAATGACAAAACGAAGGGAAAGCATGTGATCTCAGACCTCCACAAGTCTAGGAGACATCAACACAGAAGAGCCTGGAAGTCATACATCTGGAATTTCTGAAGTGATAGCAACTGAAGTAAAGAAACAACTCTATCAGGTCATAGAAGATATCAGGTCAGAAGTAATATCTCAGATAAAAAAAAGACAACAATAATGAAATAACTGCTCAGGACATCCAAAGAAGACATTGACAATAGAGGAGCATAGAAAACCGATACAAACCTTGAATAAACAATATAGGCAAGAACTAGAATGCATGAAACAAATTCAAACACATATCCAGGAAATTAAAAAGTACATCAAAAGCTGGCAAAATCACTCGCACAAAGCTGAAGATAGACTTTCAAGACTTGAAGACAGCATTGCAGCTAACAATCACGAAAGGAAGGATCTCTTTAAAATAACAAGGAACCAGGAAATAATTCAACAGCTACAAGACAAAGCAAAGAAAAACAATGTAAGGTTAATACACATCAATGAAACGGAGTCAACACAAACGACGTAAAAAGACTATTTGCAGAAGTCATAGCAGAAAATTTCCTAAGCATAGAAAAAGAAGTGTACACACACTGAGTGAGGCATATAGAACTCCAATTAACCATAACCAAAATAAATCTATGCCCAGACATAATAATTAAGATCCCAGAAATTCAGAAAAGAACAGAATATTAAAAACTGTTAGAGAAAAGAAACAGATCACCTATATAAGAAAGCCCATCAGAATCACAGCAGATTTCTCAACACAAACTATCAAGTCAAAAAGACCTTGGAATGAAGTATTTCAGGTCTTGAAAGCAAACAACTTCCAATCCAGATTGATGTACCCTGAAAAACTATCCTTCAAAATTAATGGAAAAATAATATGTTTCTAAGATAAAGAGCAACCGAAGAAATTCATAAGTGCCAAACGAACCCTACAAAGAGTACGAAAAGATATTCTAGAAAGAGATAAAAATGAACACAATTTCAAGAATAACAATAGAAAAGAACCACCAAGGAGAGCAGGTAATTAAACAGAGCAGAAAAGGAGGAACCAACAGCAGGAAAATAACATGCCAAAGATAAGCCAGTATATATCAGTTATAATGATCAATGTAAATAGTTATAACCATCAATTCACCAATCAGAATAAGCAGATTTGCAGAGTGGATCAAGAAACAAAATCCAACAATATGCTGTATACAAGAAATACATTCAACTCAAAAGGAAATTCATAGACCAAAAATCAAAGGATAGAAAACTATACTCCATATGACAGGAACCCAGAAAAAAAGAGGGTAGCTATTGTTTGCAGACAACATGAACTTCAAACCAAGAATGATCAAAGAGATAAAGTTGGTCACTACATACTTGTTAGGAGAAAACTTCAAGAGGAAGAGATAACAGTTATAAATATCTATGCACCAAATATGAGAGCACCCAACTATATCAGACATTTTCACAGACATGAAAAATGAAATAAGCAGTAACACAATTATAACATGGAATTTTAAAACCCCATTGTCACAGAGCTAGATCAACTAGACAAAACATCAGCAAAGAAATAACAGAACTAAACCAAACCCATGAACAAATGGACTTACAGTGTTCCACCCAACATCAGAACACACATTCTTCTCTGCTGCACACAGGACATTCTCTAAAATAGACCATATACTAGCCCATAGAACATGCTTAAGCAAATGCAAAAGAGTTGAAATTATCTCATGTATACTATCAGACTATAGTGCAATGAAACTGGAAATTATTGACAAAAGAAATCACAAAAGCTCCATAAACCTATGGAAATTAAATAATGCCCCCCTGAACAGCCAATGAGTCACAGATGAAATTAAAGAAGAAATTAAGCAATATGTACAATCAAATGAAAATGCAGATACAACTTACAGGATCCTGTGGGATGCAATGAAAGCAGTCCTCAAAGGGTAATTTATACTGCTGAACACCCACATCAGGAAAACAGAATGAGCACAAATAAACAATTTTATGCTGTATCTCAAGCTTCTAGGAAAAAAAGAGCAAATCAAGTTCATATCCTAAAGAATCCAGGGAATTATAAAGATCAGAGCAGAAACTAATGCAATGGAGACTAAGAAAACAATACAAATAACTAATGAATTGAAGAATCGGTTCTTTGAAAGAATAAATAAAATTGATAAACCCCTAGCCAACCTTATCAAAAAAAGGAAAGAAAAACCTGAAATTTGTGCAATAAGGAATGAAAGGGATAAAATCACTACAGATCTTATATAAATTCAAAAGATCTTCAATATCTACTTCAAAAGTCTTTACTCTCATAGGATGTAAAACAGAGAGGAAAAAGAGTCATAGATACATATGAATTATCAAAGCTGAATGAAGAAGACATAAAAATCCAGCATAACTCAGTATCAGCCAGCGAAATTAAAAATGTAATGAAATTCTTACCCACAAAGAAAACCCCAGGTCCTTATGGAGTCCCTGATAAATTTAGAGAAGATTTAATGCCAGTTCTTCTCAAACTCTTTAATGAAATTGAAAGGGAAGAAATTCTCCCTAAATCATTCCTGGAAGCAAATATCACCCTGATACCAAAACCAGAGGAAGATCCATCCAAAAAAGAGAACTACAGGCCAATCTCCCTAAAGAACACAGATGCAAAAATTCTCAATAAAATACTACCAGTAGAATGCAAGAAATCAAGAGGATTATACACCATGACCAAGTGGGATTTATCCCAGGAATGCAGGGATAGTTCAATGTATGAAAATCAATTAATGTAATAGACCATCTCATAGAGCCAAAGATAAAAATCACATGATCATCTCAATAGAGACAGAAAAAGCTTTTAATAAAGTCCAATATTCATTCATGATAAAAACCCTATAAAAAAGAGGAATAGATGGTTTTACCTCACTCTGATAAAAGCCATTTATGACAAAACAATGGCCAGCATCATACTAAATGGACAAAAACAAGACAAGGATGTCACTGTCACCACTCTTATTCAGCATAGTTCTAGAAATATTAGCCAGAGCTAATATTAGACAGAAATAAAAGGAATAGGGATAGGAAAGGAAGAAGTGAAATTATCATTATTCACAGATGACATGATACTCTACAAAGACCTCTACCCAAAAACTGTACCAAAAGGCTTACAACTTTAAAAACCAAATTCAGTAGCATAGCTGTATATAAAGTCAACACTCAAAAATCAATAGCATTCCTATACACAAACTATAAACACAGAGAATCAAATAATGATTAAAAATCTGGGTATTTTCCCAGAAAAATTCAAAGTATCAGACCATAGCAATATATGTGCACCCATGTTTATAGTAGCACAATTTGCCATAGCTAAATCTTCCAAACAACCCAAATGCCCACCAACTGAGGAATGAGTAAAAAAAAGATGTGGTCTTTTTATACAGTGGAGTATTACTCAGTTATAAAAAAGGTAAATTCAAGGCCTTTATATGTAAATGGATGCAACTAGAGATCTTACTCAGAAGTAAATTGGACCCATATGGGTAAATATTGTATTGTGTTCCCAGTGTAAGAACCTGAAAGAGTAAATAAAACCCAAAATGTACAATAGCTATTATGAAAGGGAAAGAATTTGCTCAAAGGAAGGAACAACTGTGCTGAGAGGAAGGAGAAAAAGAAAGAAGGGAACATTGATAGATGATAGATGGATGGATAGATAGATACATACATACATACATAGATACGTAGATACGTAGATACATAGATAGGATAATTGTACTGCTGGTGTCTAATGTTTTATTGAAAGGAATAGTTAATGCTTAAAATTTTTTGACCAATTTTGTGTTCTTATATCTGATAATCTGAACAACTAACTTGAAGACAATATGTAATATAACAACCACTGGTGAATTTCTACCATCTTGTTTGGTGAAATTCTGTATCACTTCTAATGTTTATTATTATTATTATTATTATTATTTTATTCTCTTTAATGGTTTTATCAATCTTGCATTCTCACATTTGGTAATCTGAGCAACTTCATTAAAGATAACAATATGTAATATAATAACCACTGTTAATTCCTATCATTTTGTTTTTTAACCTTGTATCATTTTTTCTGTTTTTGTTTGATTTTGTTTTTGTCTGTGTTGTTATTTTATTGTTGTTTTCTTTTTTCTCTTTATAATAAAACAAGAGAATAAAAATCCTGAAAATATTTTTGGAGCTATTGAAAGCTGCCCCTACCATGAAGGCCAAGAGAGTTAGTCTTTCTAGGGTGGAAATATTTATAGGGGTGTTCAACCATTGTACGTTACAGCTGTCTGCCCAAGCCAGGCTTAGCTCTCTGATCCCACATTGTGGTGCAGCACTGACTAGCCATCCTGCTCATGAGTTAATTTGACCAATGTATGGCTTGGTCCACTGGCTTTGTACATGTAAGCCATAATTTATGGTCCATATGGTGCAAATTCTCAAAACATGCAAAATTCAGGAAGTATGCAGTTATGGCTTCATACATGTAGATTATAAAGGATCTCTTGGTCTAAAGGTACAGACTGAGTATTCCCACAGAGTGAGAGAACTCCCAACAAGGTCAATGGCCAGTAGAATTAGGGACTTGGAGGCAGCAACAGTCCTAATAAGTGTAATGACTAGGAAACCCTTGTGTTCCAGACTGAAAAATATTGGGCCCACCAACATGCAGAGCCAGTGTGACAGTTGTAATTATGAGACTTCAGTGTTTGATAGCTGCAACACTGGCTTCACCTAGAAAAACTTTAAAATGTGAGGCTACTCTGGCCTTTGCAAATGCAACCCTCACTCAACTCAGTCCAAGAGATTAGGCACGGACTCAAAGATTATACTGATCCCCTCCTCACCTGCAGTTTCTGTTTCCATGGTTTTCATTCACCCAGTTTCAAACACAGTCCAAAAGTAATGGATAGGCAACTCTAGAAATAAGTACTTCTAAATTTTAAAATGTTCTCCTGATCCAAGATCCATAATGAAATCTTAGACTGTCCAACCACCACTCTGTCCCTCCCCTCACTTTATGTTTTTGTATAGTCGTTTTATCTCATATCACAAGTAGGGTTAGTACAATACAACAAGAGACCATATTCATGTATTACATGTAATTCATGTATTACATGCATTCATGTAATTATATTACATGATACTGGCATAATTGCTTTAATTTAGCATTAGTTTTGTTATTAATCCATTATTATGCCTAATTTGTAAGTTAAATTTTAACATATGTTCAAATGTTTCCCCAAAACCAGGGTATATAGCAGTCTTGGACCTACTCCAAATATATGGATATACATGGGGGCTTAGAATAGATCGTCCACAGGTCAAGAGTGACTAATATATTTAGTTTACATCACAGGAGAGCAATGTGCTGGTGTCATAGTGTCTGTGGGATACTTAAGACCATGGAAATATGGTGCAGGTTGATCACGATACAAGTCATCAAGCAGAGCTATCAAGTTTTAACTCAAAACTGAGCATGTACATTGCCCAAAGTAACCACTGTTCCACTCCCAGCTCTAAATTTCTATGATTCTGGGAAGCATTCCTACTGCCCTTGCATGGGGGCAAAGCCCTGACTTTCTAGTATGGGCTCAGTCAGTTCCTGGTGGGCTCCAGTGATGGAGACCACTATGAAGCAGCCCTGATCAGGACTTAAATTAGTCAACTGGCTTTTCATCTGTGGATCTGTCCAAGGCCTGGGCTCCTTGTCTGGAACTGAATGGCAGACTCATAGTAAGTGAACCTCTGTGAGTCATTAATCCCTACTAAAGTCTGTAATGGCAGATGAAGCTGGAAAGCCTCAAAGGATAAGAGAAGAACTAGATAAAGACTATAGCCTCAGACATCTCACTCCTATGTGGATTAACTTAATCCTTACTAAGGATTAGTTTAATACCTTAGTTGGAGAAGTCCTTGAGTGTCTCATCCTTCTTGAGTACTCCTCTCCCTTCTTCTGATAACCAAACAAACACAGGCCACCCAGAGAAGGTCTTGGTCTTAACCCCAAGAGAATCTCAAATTCTGTGAGAGGGCTTTGATCCTCTTGGAGCCCTGAAATCATTTTTTTGACTATTTTATTTAGCCTTTGCCATACACTCATCTGGGAGATTGTGGACCTGATCAGCCCGCAATAGCTAAGGGACATTATTAACCTGATACTCTCCATTCCTCCACCTTTGATGCAAAGCATCCCTCTCCAGCCATGTTTTCCAAAATTCTGGGAGCCCCCAATCAGACAGCAAGGGCTTGGGCCTCTATGAAGAAGTACTGGAAGGACACTTTACTTGTTTACAGGAAGGCATGGAGGCTACAGACTTCTGAGGCTCCCTGTGGCCCTTCTTGCCTCTTTGTCCTGATGATAGCCCTCCCATGTTGACATCCTAGGATGGGAATGGCCTCTGAATGGCCTCCAGTGGGAATGGCCACTAGACCATCTCACAGTGGCAGCACAGAACTTCAGTTTAAGTCATTTCTTAGACTGACTCTTACGCTTGTGCATGTTCTATTGAAGGGAAATTTTTCTTTTTAAAGCTTTGTTCTTTTGAAACTGCCTAGCTCTGTAACTGCTTCATGGCTTCATTTATTATTTATTACTTATTTACTTATTTATCTTTTGGGGACAGGGTCTCATGTAGTTCAGGGTGGCCTTGAGCTCACTTTGTAGCCCAAGCTGTTCTCAAATTCACAACGATCCTCCTGCCTCAGCCTCCCATGTGCTGGGATTACTGGCGTGTGCCACCATGCCTGGCTTCATGGTTTTATAATTACTTTCTTGACCCCTGTAACCACCCACAAGTGCATAATCAAACATGCAGGATGGCTGATTGTACCACTGTACCAAGCTTCATGAACTGATGGTCATTAATCTACCCTTTAACTGATGATCTCACCCTGCTAATCAGAAGAACTGCCAAGCTCTTTTCTCTCACCCTTGTACCTCCTTTGTACCTCTTGTCTGTGTATCATATAAAAGCCTTAGACCATCAGAGATCAGGACGTAATATTCTGGGAATTATCCTGACTCAGTTCCTCTTTAACATAAATAAATCTTCCTCCAAATCCTGGTTATGGTTTTGGTGTTTTTGCTTGCCATTGTGCTATCAGAGCATCAAGCCGGGTACTTCCCTATGGCTACTTGGCCACTTCATCAACAGTGGGCCTCTGTAGTGAAGAAGCAGGAAGTAGAAGGGACCAGTCATCTTTGGAGCATGGCAGGTAAAGCACCTCATCCTGATAGCATTAAAGTGGAACATAGGGGAAAGAGAAGAAGAGAGAGAATCCAAAGCTTGGGCAACTGCCCGACATCTCCTCTGTGGTGGCTGGCCTTACTGCATGATGCAGCTCTGGAGCCCCTGGACCATCTAACACAGTGGTCCTCAATCTACAGTGATACTGTCCTCCAGGGGATGCCAGAGCTTGTCTGGAAACCTTCTCATGAACTGGGGAGGGAAAGAGTCTTACTGTAGTCTAGTGAGGGAATGCAGCAGATTCTGCTAAATGTAGAGTTTTCAGGACTTATTAGGATTATTCAGCTCCAAATGTCACTGTTGCTAAGCATGACAGATTCCGCTCTAGGTCTGCCTTTCCCCCACTGTTGTGTCCCTGCTACCTACAGTGTGTGGCTCTGGGGAGGCATCTGGGGACACAGTGCATTCCTGGGTTGTGTGACATTTGCTTAGCACCTGCATTGAGCCATCCTCAGAGTGAGTGAGTGGGGGGATGTGGTCAGAAAATTTTCTGTCCAGGTCATAAATGTGATCCTATCAAACGGTCCCTTTTTTCAATTATTCCCTTTCTGTTACCTCCTTTTGAATTTGTCACAGTGAAGTGTTAGTGATTTACAGATAAAGAAAATGAGACCCAGAAAAGTTCATCAAATTCTTCAGCACCATATAGCTCATAGAGTGCCACTGGATCTGTGCAAAAGTCTGTGTTTTCACAACTGTGCATTCTTCCTCTGATCTTACCTGATACAGCCACCACATCCGGTCAGAAGGATAGCGCCACATATAAAATTGTCCCCTTCCGTTTCTTTGACATCTCACAGCAGCCACCTTCCTAGTCTTTCTTCCTGTATCTGTAGATGTGCCTGTTCACCCTGCCGGGAACCTGCTCACCACCACCCTGGCCTGAACACAGAACACACTCTGTAGATCTCTGTACCTCCTCTTGTGCCCAGTCTCTATCTCTGAGTTTGATTCACTGTTGTCTTCAGCCCTTTCGTGCAGGCTGACCCGCCACCCACTACTCCATCCACTTTGGGGACCATGATAACCAGATGCTCATCACACTTGGCTACACCCATTTCCTGCTCATGGTCATCAGTTATGATTACGACTCACCACATTAAGCATACTCATGATCCTGTGGCTCTGCCCATTTTTTGGCCTAGTTCTGAATTGGTGGTTTAGTTATGGGATAAAAACATTAGGAGTTTTTCTCCCTTCAGCTGTAACTTGAATACAACCCAACATTTTCTCTGCCTTGTATTTTCTTTGCTTCTTTCTTTCTTTCTTTCTTTCTCTCTTTCTTTTAACCCAACATTTTCTCTGCCTTGTATTTTCTTTGCTTCTTTTTCCTTTTCTTTCTTTCTTTCTTTCCTTCCTTCCTTCTCTCTCTCGTTCTCACTCTCTCTCTCTCTCTTTCTTCCTTTCTTGTTTTTAGACAGGGCCTCAACTCATGGTGATCCTCCTGCCTCAACTTCCTAAGTTCCACCATGTATTTTCCCTCATGAAGTTGACCTGTAGGAATGAGTCAGCATCTGTCACCAGGTGTGTAATTCCCTCGTGTACACCACAGCACTGGTAGGCTTTTTATTCCTCATTTTCCCTACCATCTTCAGGGTCAAATCTGTTGAGAGCCAGCACAGGCCATTCTCCAGATCTATAACCCACCTCACAATGGGGGTAATGCATTACAGTTTTGCCTTCCTTGTCTACATCTAACCAAAGCCCTCCACTGCTCTCTATATCGGGTTATTCTGATGCCCATCACACATACACTATTCATCTCTTCTTTATTTCAATCCTTTTCATCCATGGGAGAAAAATGTGCTGAAGAACATCATAAATGAAAGCTGCTGCAGAAAACTCTCTCCATAAAGCTCCTGATAGTCATCTTAGAAGAGTGGTAATCAGAACAAGTCCTGGAGACAACACTGTCCAGCTCCACTGGACTGTTGAAAGGATTCACATATGTAAAAATACTACATTAACTGGCGTTAGGCACATGCCAGCTATTTGTTTCTTCACTGTTTCCTTGGGCTCAGGCAATCGTGATATTTTGTTTTTGACCAGTGTGAAGAACTCCCTCCCATTATCTATGCCTGTATAAAGTTTCATCTATCTGTGCACAGGTAGGCATTCTCGTGTGAATATGTGAGTACTCACAGACACAGTTCTCATGTGCACAATCAAGGAATACATAAGGCTGGGCTATAGCTCAGTGGTATAAGCACCTGCCTGGCAAGTGCAAGGTCCTGAGTTTGATTCCTAGTACAAAAGGAGAAAAAAAAGAAATACATATTTCCTCCAATATAAGAAAAAAACAATGTCAGGGATCAGAATCTGTAATAAGGGGGACTCAGGTGACCGAAACTGATGGATGTTTTTCCCTGTGGGCTAGAGGCATTCAAAAGCTCTACTTGGCCTGGGTCATGGTGGGAAGATACACAGGACCGTGACACTCACAGGGCAAGACATCTGTTGAGGATGCTGTGACTCTTTAAACAATATAAGAGATGCAAAAGTTTTGCTTGGGAGGAAAAACATGTTCTCTATTAACATATTCCTTACTCTTTGGTATGTTTTGTTCCTCTTTAACTAGCTTGCTTTGACCACTGTAGTGGTTTCCAGAAATCATCATTCCCCACCCCACCCCTGACCACTGCCTAAACCCTGTTTAAAAAAACAGGCTAACCAGAGAGGTCTTTGCTTTGCCTAACCTGAGGCACTGACCTCCTAAGCCTGCAAAATTCTCTCTGTCTTTCTTTATTCCTGCCAGTACCCCCCGGAACAAGTAACTAAGGGTCTAATCAGCCCCCAGCAATAACAGAATGATAATAAATGTTGTGACTTATACTTTTTAATGAATCAAACACTATGTTCATTGTTTCATGAGTATTCTATTTCACGTAGAAGAAAAGTAGAAAAGATAGTAAACTATTCATTCCAGACATAATTACTATTGATAGTTCTTCACTTCTTTGGGAGGATTATTGTATCAGGTAGGGTTCCTTAGAGGAATATATTCAATGTAAAATATATGTATGATTAGAAAAGGGATTTATGCCAGGCATGGCGGCACACGTCTGTAATTCCAGCACTCAAGAGGCTGAGGCAGGATATCATCACAAATTCGAGGCCAGCCTGAGCTACACAGTGAGTTCAAGACCAGTCTGAACTCCACAATAAGACCCTGTCTCCAAAAAAAAAAAAAAAAAAGAAAAGAAAAAATTAAATGTGAAAACAGAAAAAATATCCTGGAAGATAAAATGCATGCAACTCTTAAAACCTTACACATAAGCAACTCCCGCATCACATAAAATAGTATCAAGAATCAACAGATGAGGTAATATCAAATCAAAAAGCTCCTCCATAGAAATGAAAACAACAGTTTGAAAAGACAAGCTGTAGAAAGTGCCGGGGGCATAAGGGGCACGGTGTCTGCCTGGCAAGCATGAAGTCCTGCGTTTGATTCCCAGTACAAAACAACAACAACAACAACAAGAATAGCTATCATCAAAAAATCATATATTGTTGATGAGAACGTAAACTAGTACAGGCATTACAGAAATGGGTGTGGATATCCTCAAAAAAACTAAAAATATAAATTCCATTAGCCCCATCTATCTCTCTTCTAGGTATCATCCTAATACAGTAATATTACAGGGATACATCCATACCCATGTTTAGAGCAGTACAATGTCTCAAAGGTAGGTCTGGGAAATGGTATATATCCATCAACAGATGAATGGATACGGAAAATCTAGTATTTACACACAATGGAGTTTTACTCAGTTATAAGGAATGATAGATGAGGCATTTGTAGGTGGATGGATGCAATTTGAGAACATGTTAAATGATTTCAATCAGACGCACAAGTTTAAATATTACACAGTTTCTCTTACATAAGAAACTCAAGAAATCGTAGATAAACAGGATGTAGGGAGAAGTTCAAGTAATTCCCCAAATTACTCTGTTCCACAAATATTTTAAGATCTATGCTAATTTGTTTCATTTGCCTGACTAGTTTCTTTTTGTTCACTGAGGGGAAAGTTTCGTAGTTTTCTTTGTTGTAAGAGTCTTTTTGTCTATGAATTGTACTGAAACATTTTTTTGTCATACTTTTAAAGTCATAACAGAGTATATTAAGTATTGGTTTTCTTTAACCATTTTGTTATAATTTTATTTTTGTAGAATAATACTTTTCATCTTTTTATTAATATCTAATTGTATTACCTAAAATTAAAAATCAAAGGAAAGAAAAAATTGTATTCAAACTAACAATCATTGTTACATGCTTTTCATAAAGCTGATGTGTGTTATCGATTTTAATTCCCAGCTAATCTTTGTTTGAAATTGTACAATTTATCACTATTTTGTCTTGTGAGTGATGTTACTGTTTTGAGGAGACGAAAGGGTTTAATCAGTAAATAAATCAGAAGGGATTTGTTTATGACCCTTAAAATACGGAATTTTAAAAAAACAAAAATCGCTTCTCGGCCTTTGGGCTAAGATCAAGTGTAAAAAACAAAAAATAGTACCAGCCTTCCCGACCTTTGCCCTAGTGGGCAGGAATCCTCCTGTCAATCCGGACTCGGGGGCGGGGTCCTGAATCATTAGCCAATCAGATCTCAGTGTAGGGCGATGAGAGTGGTCCAGCGAGGAACTCTGTTCTTTTGAGGGTCACTCAGGACCTCCCCGAAACTCCTTTCCTAGCGTGCTGTTATTGAGCCTAGTGCTTGGGGCTGAGAGTCGCAGGTAGCTCATCCTCGCTCCCTGTGTGAACCCTGAGGGCTGCAGGACTCTTAGCGAGTCATGGCACCAACTGATTGAGCTGTTTTTCAGTACTCAATCTAAAACAGCGCAGAAAAAAAAGGAGAGAGATATAAACAGTAAGATATAAAAGTTTAATGCAGGCACTGAGGGAATCACCGCAACAACAGCTGTGCTAGCTCTCTGAAGACAGGACAGGGTCGGAGCTTATATGCACTCGGAGGAAGCCGGGCACACGGTAGTCGAGGTAGGCTGCTCAGCGTAACATGCTGAAAGTGGATTGGATCATTTTTGGCGCATGCGGGCTTTGGCAAAGGCAGCTGGGAAGAAGAAACTACAGGGGTTTCTGGGAAGAAGGGGCTGGGCACTATTGTGACTCAGCGTTGGACCGTCGCCATGAGGACTGAGCAGGTGTGGGGTGGGGAACCTATCGGCGAGGACCCCAGGATAGCCCAGAACCTGGGAATGGTGAGTGGGGAGTCCGGGCTCGGGACGCGGAGTGCTGAGCCTCCTGCGCAGCTGCGGGCTCTGCCCTGGGTGCCCCCGGCCGTGGGGTGCACAGGGCCACCAGGTGGGACCCGGGTCAAGCCGGTTGTGTGTGGCTCCTTGAGCTCGTCTGGAGCCTCCTTGTGGGTTCGCGTGGGAAGGAGCTCTACTATTTGAGGTCCTCACTGCCCCCGTTTTTCCTGCGTGTTTGAGGTTCAGGAAAAGCATCAGCACATTTCCACGATGTCACAGTGCGTCTGACAGATGACCAGAAGCCCTGAATTTCCAGGCGCTCCTCCATGTTGTCAAGCTCATTGAAAAAAGGAACCCTGTGTACCTGTGAGAGGGGTTTGAATGGGAGCGGGGCATGTTACTCACTGTAACTGTTCTTCACGAACTGTTTCTAAACATTATTTTTCAAAACCTAATGCTTCTTGTGGTAGTTCATGAGTTTACTATATTTGAAAGGAGTACTGCAAGCTTCAGGGATTAGGCAGGAGGCTTTATTTTCCATAGGAGCAAAAGAGAAGAAGGAAACATGGAAGAGGGGCTGAAGAGGGAAGAAAAATCAGGTGGGGTTGTGTATTTAGCCTGTACTTAGTGTGACTACAACAGAGGATTTGTGAGCCGGATCACAGGCCTGTAGGAAGGAGAGCCCCCTGCACCACCACCCACGCACGCACACCCACACGCGCGCGCGCACACACACACACACGTTGATTAGTTTGGCTGGTCTTTTTTTTTTTTTTTTTTTTTTGTAAAAAATGAGAATGTGCCACATGTGTGTCTGGCCTTGTCAGTGGGTAAAAATGGAAGAAATGATATTCCTGTGATTGGAACAGTGTCTGTTTGCAGTAGGCTGCTTCTCAAGAACAGACCAACAGAGCTTGGGCATTCTTTAATCATGTACTTACCAGGATTATAGCATTGGTAAGATCAGCGTCTTTGCCTCTGCATCCACCGAGTTGGTCTACCCAGAGTATAATTCGTGACAACTGAGGAAATTTGAGAAGGGCAGTCTCAGAGAAAGCCACCTTTGTGTTAGTCTCTGGAAAAAAGTTTGTATTTGAGAGATGAGCTAGGTGTGTGGTATCATTTTTTAAAAATGAAAGTCTGTTCCTGTTTGTAACACAAATCCTCTAAAACGCTTGGAACTTCCTAGCAATAGCAATGTCTTCGTTCATCACAGCCCCTTTCGGAGCATATCTGACTTAATGTAATGGGATGGGTAACTCTAGTCTGGCACTCCTCCAGAGGTCAGGAAGGGGGCAGCAAACCGACTTTGAAGTGGTGTCTATACTGAGGCTGGTGAGACAGTGCTCTGAAGTTGTTGAGACTTTGGTTAAGTCTAGGTGGTGTCAGAATTGAATTAGGAGACAACTAGTTGGTGTTGGGGAATTGGTTGGTGGGTAGCCAGCTCTGTACATTTTGTGTCACTTGTGACATAAAAAAAAACACACACAGCAGTGGTGAGAACCTTGTACTGTGTGTGTTTGGTGCCTGATCTGAATTAAACTTGCAGAGGTGAATCCTTTTCATGATGGAGCAGAAATCCCAGAAAGAGATTTCCTAGCTGTTCAGCTCCCTCTCTTACTGGGAAGGAAACACTTTGGGCTGCATTTGCCTAGAGAGTGGTATCTAAGCATAGGAATGTGTTTGCCCTCCTGAGTGGGGGGGTTCCTTGTGAAATATGGGAGATACGAGTTGGTTTCCAGAGCTACTTCTCTTCTATTTTCCCTGCCAACATCTTCTTTCTATAAAATACCATTTTACTTTAACATTTCTAAATTTTTATTTGATGATGTAAGTTACAGATCATGATTTTCTAGGTAGATAGTGAGTGGATATAGTGGTGAGGTCTAAAGAAGCAAAGATAATTCTTGAAATAAATGATTTTTTAATTTTTTTCATGCTATGTTTAAATAAGCATGTAAAAAAAAGCATAGAATCACCAAGTGGTTGAATAAAGACATTCCTCATTTAATGACCAAGCTCTGTTCCTGCAACTAGGTCCATAAATGAATTGATGGAATGTAGTGTACAGTATGTATATTACCAATATTCAGAACAAAGAAAAGCTGAAAGGAAGCTCCAGCTTGATGACTTTGCTTTTATTTGCATAACTCTTACATGAGTATTGTAACGTATAACAGAACAGAAAACTATAGTACTGTGTTGTACAGTACAGTCAGCAAATATCACAGAACTGTATTGTACTCTAGAAGCCACCATAAGGCCACACTGTGCTCACATCCCAGCACTGTAAATCCGAGTGTGCGTAGCAAATCCAAGCAGCAGGTTGCAAGTCCAAACAGTGCTCTTCTGTCCTAAGTCAGAAGCATCACTAACCAGGTAGGTCATTCAACCAGGAATCCCTGTATATTATTCCGTGGTCCCGTGTGGTGTGTGTCTCGGTCTCATCCAGTTCTGCACCCAGCGGTGAACGTAGACCGCAGTATTATTTGTCACTCATTCCACTTCCTGTGGGGCTTGGGCTGTTGCATGTTTTGAGTTTTTCTGTTTTTGACAACTTTTTGTTATTGTTGTTGTTTAATTAAAAAAAGACACTTTATTTGAAGGGGAAGGGAAAGTACAGGCCCAGTGGACAGTAGTGTGGATGAGTAGGGAGTGTATTCAAAAGTGAGTAACTTGTAGATTCATTGTGATCAGGGCCGTTAGGACAGTCAGCAGGGGTCGGTGATTGGAGCTCCCTTCTGTGTGTCTGGCCAATATCATTATTACTCTATCTCAGACTTTGTCCTCCTGCCGTGGGGTGTTCAAAATCAAGCTAAAGTGAGATCTTCGTTGATCATAATTTACCTCCTGATATCAAGGTCAGTTAAGTCTCTTCACTCACTGACAATGGTATTTTTTACTTTTGTACTCCAGTGTTGACGCATGATAACATTTTTGTTAACAGAATAGGGAGAAAATTGATGGTTTTGCCAGATTATGGATGAATTCAAATTTAAATGGGAAATTGTGAGATTGAAGGAATCCAACCACCACTGTCGTGATCAGAGACCCCTCAAAACCCCCTCCTGCCACAGCTGCACCTGGGAACTCAACACTGTCTGCCCTGCTGTTGATAGTAGCCGTACTCCTGCCCTTTCCCAAGCCCCGTCCTTGCATTACTGCTTGTGCTCTCTCAAGCCTTGTTCCTGGCAGAGGCCACAACCCCCTCAGAATGAGCTCTCCCTTCCCCATGACCCTAAAAAATACCCCATAGCCTGTAGGAGAGCAGCTAGTTGTGTCTAGTGCCGGAGAGGTCCCTCTCAGGTCTGTTCCACAGTAACAGAGCAAGCTCTGTCCTATTGAGCTTGTACCTCTATTTCTTCTTTTCCTTTTTCCTGACATTTGTTGGCCCATATGGGGGGCAGTTGAGGGACGCATCATAGTGGCTCACGCTGACGGGGGAGCTGAGAGGCTCTGCACGTGGTTCCCAAAGTACTGCCTGAGGAGACTTGACTGACCTTGGCAGATAACAAGAGATTAATTTTGATAAACGCAGGTCTCTCTTTAACTTGGTCTTGAACACCCAAAAGAAGAGTAGAGTATGACTAAAAACATGTTGAAGTAATAGTAATATAGACTCAACATAAAAGGGGGTCTCGCATCACTGACCCCTGCTGACAGTTCCTAGCTACACCTAGAGACACGGCCAGGAGACAACTGATTACAATGCTCTTCCAATCCTTTAAGAGCAGTGTCTGGACATGACTCCTTCCTCAGTGTGTCTTCCCATTCTGGTGCTCATGCTTTGGTCATACAGACTTTAATCTCTTGGTAAAGTTTATTTATTGTCATTTCGAGACTGCCAAGCTCCCAGTGATCATGCAGCTGGAACCATGGATGAAAGAGTGGGGTCCATTGCCCCCATGCAGTCTGCTCAAGGGGGCACGTGTGACACGCTTCATAAAATACGCTGTGCTCTTACTCCATATAATCATGGTAAGGTAACAGCAGCTATGCAGGAGCTAGACACCAAGTCTAGGCAGTAAGCCAGTATGCCAGGACCCCCTGCAGAATTCATGGGATTCACAGAAGTCTACTACCCTGTCTTAAATTTCTTCTTTGTAATGCCTGTCCTCGTCTTTCCACTTGCTTGTTTATTATTGTCATACCTAATCAGTTTCAGGGATCCCTCAGCAACAGGACTGAGCCCACTTCACAGGCAGTAGCCAAAGACTACATCAGTACAGTTCTCTTTCAGTCCAGCCAAAACCCCAAGTCACACACCCTAGTCAGCAGGAAGTAGTTGAGATACACTGCCCATTTTCCTTGTCGAACCATGGAGTCTGGATTAAAGGAATCTGACCCCTGCCATCCTGGTCAGAGACCCCTCTAAGCCACCCCCTCCCAGCATAGCTGCACCTGGGGACTCATAACAGTGTCAGCCCTGATGTTGAGAGTAGCCACCACTCCCTGTGCTTCCCAATCTTGGGCAACCACGGCCACTTGTGGTCTCTCAAGCCTTTTTCAACCCCTCTCCCTGAACTCCCCCTTCCCTGTGGCCCTCCAAAAGACCACATAGCCTGTGGGAGAGCAGCTGGTCTGGTCTCTAGTGCCAGAGTGGTCCCTCCGGTCTGTTCTGCGATAAACCTGTCCTGTGAAGCTCACACCTCTGTTTCTTTTCCTTTGTTCTGGCAGATATTTTATGAATCTATCATCTGAATAATAATTTTCATAGACATACATCACGTGTGACTTGAGCTGAAATGATCTTATTTTCTTGGTCCACCGTTAAATAGCATCTCTGTGTGATAATAGCTTGCATTATATTGATTTCCCTTCTGAGAGCATGTTGAATATGCTCTTTGACATGAAGTGAAATTGTTTTTTTGTCCCTGTTCTTCCCTCTGTTCCTCTTGTTACATCCAGGGGTGGATAGGTTGCCACTGCTGAAAACACAGCTCCCTGTGATAGCAAACCTGGCACCAGTAAGGAACTAAAAAAAGGCAAAGTTTAGTATAACAAAAGATGGTTTATTTGGAAAAAGATGGAAAAGAAACAAGATACCCAGCTACCATGAGGTGGAAGAGACATCAGAACTGAAAGTGTCTTTCCCATCCCTCAAGTGGGTGTTCTCATGTGTAGTCTAATGCCCTGGCAGAGCACTGGGAAGAGTCTGTACCTGAACTAGGGCATTGAGTGCCCCTGCTTGAGGCTCAGTGGAACCACTACAGTGGCAGTAGTTTAGGGGCCATGGATTGCTTTTGGACATCAGTTCTTCAAGTCTAGAAGAGCTGTTAATTTTAAATTTCTTTTCTTTCTTTTTGCTGTGTGTACAGGAATGGTTCCTTCTCTGTCATTCCATGCTGGACTGCAGAGTGGAACTATGTGAGTCCATTTCTTTTGAGTCCATTTTCTTTTGTTGTTGGCTGATAGTATTTAACATTCAACAGTCCTTTCCTTTGTGCCCCACAAGAACATGAGATGAACAAAAGCCAGAGGTCCCTCCTTTACTACAGGCAGGAATCTGAAACCAGCCCAAACCTATGCCTGTGGCAGTGAGTTCTCACCACAGATTCCCTATTAGTCTCAGCAGGTCTCCCAGGCCAGGCTTTACTCTTTCTAGATATGTAACAGCAAAGCCCCAACCAAGAACTGAGCAACACTGAGGTTTGGAGGCAAAGATCAGTTTTATTTACACTGGTGGCCCAGACTGGGATCATTCCCAAAGAGGTCAGGCCCTGAAGGCTCAGGGAGGGAGCTTTTTGTGGGGTAGAAAAGCAGAAGTGTAGAGGCAGAGTGCTTGTCACTTGGGGATTGGTTCTTCCATTGTGCATCACAGTGAGCAGCCATTTCTGAGAAACAGAAGTAACAGGCACTAGTAACACAAACTAGACTAGAGGTTACTTGGGCAAGAGTAACTACCAGAACCTGAAGTATACTGGCTAGGGGGCCACGTTCTGCTATAGATACTCTCTGTAGGCACTAGTTACCTGGTTCAGAAACTTTCCTGCTTTTCCTCAGCCCTTAGCTATGCATGACTAATAACTTTCTCTGTCCCCTTTTGTTTTGTACTGTATTGTCATGTATCAGCGTCAGTACCACAGTTGTGTAGATGACCCGAGTAGCTTCCCTGTGACAGGATGTCTACGCCGAAAACCTGCTGTGCCCTGTTGGCCAGTGTGCACTCTGACTTCTGCTTGCTCTTTGGTCTCTCATGGCTGCCAAGCTGTGAGCTATGACTCCTGTGTCCACCATTCAGGGCAGACAAACATGAAAATTAGTATGTTCTCTCCGGAATAGAACTCTTTATTGAAATCATTCATTATGAAGTGTATGTAGAAAAGAATAATTAAAAAGTTAAAAGGCTTTAGTGATTGTCTTCAGCATCCTAGTAGCCATTCCTAAGTAGCTCTTTGGCAGTCACAGCCCACCGGGTGTTTTTTGCCAGACATATCCCCCTCTTACCTCAGAGGTGACCTCTGTCCTGACTTCTGTCTAATTTTCCTTTTGCCCATATGTGACTTTATTTTTTATTGAGTGGTATTTTCATGTTGGCCCCTTGTAACTTTCAACATGTAGGAAAGGAATTTTAAGAAAAGAACACTGGGTGGATTCTTTGGCTGAGTGTATTTTATATACGCCCATGTATGAGGCACAGAACAATCTCTTTTCTCATCTATTTCAGAGGTCATCATCTTGCATTTTTTGCAAGACTTGCATAGAACAGTGCTATAAAAATAGTTTATATGGTTTCCAGTATAAATGCACATAGCATTCTTGTGACGTTAGAGAAAAACTGGTGTTTATTGCATTAAAATTCCAATGAAAGGACATGGAAGTGGATCGTATCAACTGATCCCGCATTCATACAACATGCTTTGCTTGTCTGCTGTGCTCCTTCCTACTTAGAACATACTTAACTTTTTCATCCAATGGCATATCTTGTTTTGTCTATCATGTTTTGAATTAGGTATATATTTTCTCATTTTCCAACAATGTCCTTAATTTAGTTTTAGTCTGCAAAGTAATCCTTTTGTGTTACATATATTCCAGGTAATTTTTACTTTGGCTTTTGACTCCCTTAATCTTTCATGTGTTAAATTTCACTATCCATTTCTTCAAGTGTGTAACTGTCACTGTTGTAGAATAGCTCCCGTCATTGAGCAGTTTTTTGTTTACTTGTAGGCCCACTGGTAAATGATTTCCTTTCCTTGGACTTTTTTTTTAATCTGTGTCAATAATATAGTTTGCTGAATGTGTATTTTGTAAGTTTTATGGATATTAAGGAACATACTATTTTTTTATTCTTAATAGTTGAAATGTTGGAAAACATTTATTATGCCCACTAGATATGGTAGTTTTTCTTGTCTAGTTAAAGGTGTGTTTGTGTGGTGGCACACGCCTGTAATCCCAACACTCAGGAGGCTGAGGCAGGAGGATCATTGCAAGTTCGAGGCCAGCCTTAGCTACAAAGTGAGCTCAAGTCCATCCTGAACTGCGTAGTGAGACCCTGTCTCAAAAAGACACACACACACAAAAATAGAAACTATACAAGTTTATCAGTTTGCATGAGAGGAGACATCTTGGCAACTCGAGCTCTTTCTAAGAACAGGTACCATCCTTCTCTTGTTTCATTGCCCATTGCCAGTGCAGTGGACAATGCAATGCTTATCTGTTAGTAAATTACCCTCCATGACTCTTAATTTCTTATTTAATTATAGAGTAGCTTAAGAGACAACAATGAGAAGCTTGCAAAAGTCTCTCAGTGCAGTCAAAGTGGATATGTTCAATTCCCTGAGGAACAAATTGTGAGGAAGTTTTAAATAACATCTGTCAAACCCGCTCCTTAGAGATTCACCAGAGTAGGTTGCGGGGCTGCTAAGGTATGCCCCTCCTCAGAGGGGTGAGAGGTATTAAACAAATAAAATACTCTGTATAGTTAGTAGTCCATCCCAGTACTAGCTCATGGTACCAGAAAAGTTGAACTTTGTTCTGAGACATTTTGAGAATATGTTGTTTTGGGACATTTGGTGTTAACTCTCTTCTGAGCACTCAGTAGTAGGAATTTGTTACTGAGCGTGGTACAGATCCCTTGTACAAAGAGAAATTGGAAGGACCCACATAGTTTAAATCTAGTATCAGGATTGCTCAATGAGAGGGTATGAGTATAGATAGAGAGTAAGAATATGATGTCCCAACTGTCCACGAACATGTGGAGAAAAGAATGATGTGAAGTTTTTATGAAGTGAATACAGATCCTCATTAGAATGAATGTCACTCTCTCATCAAAATTTATGTGTGATTGTTTTAGGAGTCAGTGACCTTTAAGGATGTGGCTGTGAACTTCACTCTGGAGGAATGGGCTCTGCTGGGTCCTTCCCAAAAGAAGCTCTACAGAGATGTAATGCAGGAAACCCTGAGGAACCTGGTTGCTGTAGGTAAAGAAAACCTCATTCCTTAGTGAATCAGAGAACAAGTGTGTCTTGCTCATCAGTGCCATTTCCTTATGTGGAAAATGGAACTGGAATATTTAGAGGAATATTCCAGGTATAATCATATAATACAGTGAATCTAGCTCAAATCTAATAATTTTTCTATAAATTAATCATTCCTAATGATTTTTCTGGCTCGACATTTTAGAAGAAAAATGTGAAGACCCAAACATTGAAGATGAGTGCAAAAAGTCCAGGAAAAATCTAAGGTAATTTAGTTTTTTTCTATAAAAATTATATTAGTAAAAATTTCAACAACACTAAAATAAGGCTCACAGTTATTTAACTGAGTTTATTCATTTACTTTTAGCAAGATTAAGATCAAGAAATAACTACACATGAAATATTTTTGAAAGAGTGGACCATGTAATTTGGGGAACTATTTCAACTCCTCCCTTCTTATTACTTTATCTTATATTTTTCTTTTTATTTACATATATACATACATATATATATTTTTTGGTGCTGGGAATCAAACTCAGGACCTTGCGTTTGCCAGGCAGGCACTGTACCACTGAGCTATATCTTCAGCTCCCATATATATATATATTCTATATGTATATTGAAGGATGTATTGCATGTAAGGAAAACTATGCAATATTTGGACTTGTTTCTGTGTCTTATTTCACTTAGCATTACATTCTCATGTTGTAGCCACTTATTTCTATGTGCCTCACATTTATCTTTGTGATAGAATGGTATTCCATTGCGTATAAATTTTAACTATTTTTGAGGAGATACCTCCAAAGGAAAGAGCTAAATCAAATGGAATTTCTACTTACATTTGTTTGTGGAATTCCCACCCTGATTTCTATAGTGATTACACTAGTTTACATTCCCACTAACAGTATAGAACAATTCTTTTTTTTATGTTAAAAATAACAGAATGAAAACATATTAACAGACACACAGTTATAAAATAACACAAAAATAATATAAGCAATATGGAATTTCAGACAAGGTGATAGGAAATCAACAATGGTTGTTGTATTACATATTGCTATCTTCAAGCTGGTTACTCAGATAAACAAATATTTTTTTGAGTATAGAACAATTCTCTTTCCCCATATCCTCACAGTGTTTCCTATTAGGTTTATTGATAATAGCCATTCTTTAGATGGAATGTCAGTGTCATTTTAATTGGCATTTCTCTGATGGCCAGGGATGATGAGGTGTTTTTATTTATTGGCCATTTCTACTTCTTAGAAGCATCTATCCATTTCAGTTGCCCATTTTGTGATTGGGTCTTTTATTTAGGGGGCTCTAATTTCTGAAGTTCTTTATATATCCTAGATGTTAGTTCTCTATCCCTGGAATAGCTGACAACATTTCTTCTCTGTTCTGTACATTGTTTTGTTTCTTCACTCTGTTGATTGTTTCCTTTTCTATACAGAAGCTTTTTAATTTGATACGGTCCCAGTTGCTGAATCTCAGTATTGTAATGATACGTGTGTCATTGGGATTCCACTGAGACTACACTTACATCATCAAGACTTATTACCTAGTTTGTCTTGCAGAAGACTGTTTTCTGTTTTGACATTTAGGTCTTTGATCCATTTTTATTTTAGTTTTGTACATGAGACACCTGGGTCTAGATTCAATCTTCCGCATTTGGATATCAGTTTTCCTAGCACAACTTGTTAAAGTGAGTATCTTTCCTCTGGTGTATGTTGTGGGCTTCTTTGTCAAAGATCAAATAGCTGTATGTCCCTGGGGTTGTTTCTGCTGCTGCTTTTCTGTTCCATTCATCCATGTGCTTGATGTTGTGCCAGGACCATGCTGTTTT
Organism: Dinomys branickii; assembly: GCA_004027595.1. Lineage (NCBI taxonomy): Eukaryota > Metazoa > Chordata > Mammalia > Rodentia > Dinomyidae > Dinomys > Dinomys branickii. The sequence continues at coordinate 34,642 of PVLD010010457.1, read as the reverse complement.
AATCACTGTACCTTTATAGCATAATTTCAAGTCTAGGATTGTGCTGCTTCCTGCTTTGCTTTTGTTGCCAGGATTGCTTTTGTTATTCAAGATCTGTTCTGATTGCATTTAAATTTTAGGATTGTTTTCTCTAGCTCTGTGAGAAATGATGAGATATTTTGAAGATGAGTGCAAAAGTCCAGGAAAAATATTTTGATTGAGATTATGTTAAGTCTGTATGTCAGTTTTTAAGTATAGCCACTTTGATAATGTTGGTTCTTCTGTTGAGAAAGAAGGAATATCTCTCCATTTTTTGATGCCTCCATGATTTCATTTTTCAGAATGATGTTATTTTCATTGTACAGATCTTTCACTTCCTTAGGTTAATTCCTTAAATATTTAATTTTCTTAATACTATTGTAAGTGGTATTGTTTTTCTGATTGCTCTTTCAGTAAGTTCAATATTAGCGTATAAGATAAATTATATGATTTATATGTGCTTATTTGTGTCCTGCTACATTGCTGAATCTGGTTACTGATTCTAGGAATTTTTTGGGTCTTGTTGTAAAGGATCATGTCATCTGCAAATAATATTTTAATTTTGTCCTTTCTTATACGTATTCCTTTTATTTATTTCTCTTGCCTGATCACTCTGGCTGATGTTTAGAAGACTATGTTGAACAGTGTTGGCAATAATAGATATCCTTGCCTTGTTTCTGATTTTAGAAAAAAAGCTTTAAGTTTTTTCTCCATTTATTGTGATATTGACAGTAGGTTGGTCATAAATCGCTTTTATCATATTGAGATAAAGATCTTCTGTACCTATTTTCATCAGGGTTTTTATCATTAATAGATGTTGATTTTTGTCAAAGGCCTTCTGTGCATCTATTGAGGTACTCATATGACTTTTGTCCTTGCTTCTGTTTTTGTAATAAATTACATTTACTGATGTGTGTATGTTGAACCATTCTCACATTCCTGAAATGAAGCCTACATGGTCATGGATGTATAGTCTTTTTAAAGATTTGTTACATTCTGTTTCTCATATCTTGTTGAGGATTTTTACATCTATGTTCATTAGAAAGATCTTTTTTGGTTGGATTTTTGTCTTGTTTTGAGATCAGAATAACACTAACTTCAGAGAATGATTTTGCAAGTACTCCTTCCCTCTCAATTTCATTAAAAAGTTAGAGGAGTGTTGATGTTATGTCTTGCCTGAATTTCTAAGTCTTCTTGGTTCAGTTTTTATGATTCATATTTATCTAGGAATCTCTCAGTTTCTTCTGAATATATTTGTAAAGTACTTTCTAATAATTTTATGGATTTCTGCAGTAGCCATTGAGATTTTAATTTTTACTTTTATTATTTCTTTCTTTTTGGTTTAGAAAGTGACAGAGTTTATTTGAAAAACTAAAAGTGAAGAGTGAGGGAGAAACTGGCTCTGCAGAGCAGTCTCAAGCTGAGTAAGAGAGAAAAAACTTCCTCACAATTTGTTCCTCAGGGAATAGAACATATCCTCTTTGATTGTGCTGAGGGACAACTTTTGCGAGCTTCTGACTGGTGTCTCTTAAGCTACTCTATAATTAAATAAGAAACACATTACCAGGTTTTAGTGTGCTCATGTCTCCTGGAGTTGGTTTCCAGGTTTTTCTCATTGTAAAAAAAGAACTGAACAAAAACAGAAAAAAGCCGAAAAGTGAAGCGTGAGGAACTGGCTCTGCAAAGCAAATTGAGCCAAGAAAGGGAAAAGCAAGATAAAAATAACGTGGAGGACATAGGGTGGGTTACTCTGAGGAAAGCCTAATTTTTATATTTCTAATTGCGTTAATATGTGTCCCGTGTTTCCTTTTTGGGTAAGTTTGGCTAAGGATTGGTCTGTTTTTTTTTCTTTCAAACAATCAGGTCTTCGATTCACTGATTCTTCACCTTTTTTTTTTTCTTCTTCTTCTTCTTCTTCACCTTTTTTTGGCCTCCATTTCATTCATTTCTTCTGTGATCTTTATAATTTGCTTCCTTCTCCAAGCTTTGTGTTTGGATTGTTCTCGTTTTCCTAAGACTTTGAGATGCGTGATTAGATTATTATTTGAGCCTGTTTTTTTCAGATGTTCACTACTATAAACTTCCCTTGTATTGCTTTCCTTATTTTCCATAAGTTCTAGTATATTGTACTGTCGTTATCATTTACTTCTTCGTACTGCTGTTTCTGTTGATTTCTTCTATGACCTGTGGATTATTCAAGAGTGTGGTTTTTATTTTGTTTGTTTATTGGTTTTTCGAGACCGTCTCACTACAGAGTTCAAGCTGGCCTTAGTTTGAGGGGATCCTCTCCTGTGCAGCCAAATGAATGCAAGACAAGTCTTCTGAAGCTGAAGCCTTCTCATTCTGTATTTAGGATTATTCTCAACGATGAGCTCTCTCACATCTGTGAAACCAAAGTGACAATTGCAGGCTTATGCACATGGCAAACATACAAATGGTTTCTTTCCAATGAGTACTAACATGTATTAGAGAAATGGGCAATCTACTGATTTTCCAAATTGCTAGGCTTAGTCTCCATTGTGAGTTTTTAAATGTTTTTTTAAGTGACTAGGACAAGAGAAAGTTACTTCGTTTCTGTGGTTTCTTTTACTATTGATTTCTAGTTTTAATGCACTATGATTTAATATTATATATGAGAAATTTTCCATTCTTTTCTATTTACTTGAGCATGCTTTATTAGCTAGTATGTGGTCTATTTTGGAGAAAGTACATGTGTGGCTTTAGAAAAATGTGCATTCTGTTGTTGGGTGGAAAAAAGTCTGTGTCTACTAAATCCATTTGTTTAAAGGTTTGATTCAACTCTGATATTTCTTTGTTGATTTTTTTTGTTTGTTTGATTTATCCATTTGTGATAGTAGGGTATTGAGATTCCCCCCCATAACTGTATTGATAATATCTGATTTTTTAGGGCCGGAGATACGGCTAAGTGGCACAGTCACCTGCCTGGCAAGTGTAAGGTCTTGAGTTCGATGCCTGGTACCAAAAAAAACCTAAATATCTGATTTTTTTTTTTATGTCTGTTAATGTTTATTTTTTTAACTTGGGTATACTGTGCATATGTGTTGCATATATATGTATATTTATAATGGTTTCTCTTACTGTTGAGTGGTTACATTAATATGCAGTATGGTGCACTACCTCTTTTAATCAGTTTTGGGTTGAAATCCACTTTATCAGAAAATAGGATAGCTATTCCTATTTGTTTGTTCATGTATGTGTGTATTTTGGGGTTTTTTTGTAGTTCAGGCCAGCTTTGAACTTACTATGTATCCCCAGGCTGTCCTCAAACTCAGGGCAATCCTGTCTCAGCCCTCTAAGTGTTGGGATTACAGGCATGAGCCACCATGCCCTGCTTCCTGCTTGTTTTCAGGTTTCCATTGCATGGAATATTGTTTTCCAGCCTTTGATATATGGTTTGATTTTCTTTTCATGTTAAATGTATTTCTTGTTATAGAATTCCATTGGATTTTGTTTCTTGATGCATTCTGCTAAGCTGTGCCTTTGATTACTGAGTCCACTTACATTGGTAGTTATAATTGATAGGTATTGACTTATTCCTGTCATTGTGTTAATTTCCTGTTGCTGTTTTGCTTTCTTTCCCTTCTACTTAATGGCTAGCCGTGCCTGATGTATTCATTTTATTGCACCTTTTGGCGTTGTTAGATTCATTGTCTCTTAGTATATCCTTGAAAAGTTTCTGAAGTGTTGGTTAGGTAATTAGGAATTTGTTTTCTTTTTCATAGAAGTATCTTAGTTTTGCATCGGTTTTTAAAGATAATTTTTCAGGTTGTATCAATCTGGGTTGGAAGTTGTTTGAAGAGCTTGAAACACTTTATTCTCTGCTCTCCTTGCCTTTAAGTTTTGTGTTGAGAAATTTGTTCTACTTCTAATTTTTCCTTTATATGTAAGTCATTGCTTTTCTCTAGAAGAAACTGTTACAGTGTTACAGCAAAAATCACAAATCAGGCTAAACTCCACAGGCAATCAAAGAACTCATTCAGAACAAATGGAGTTTTAATTAACTTTAATTAAAACAATTGGACCAGTCACTGCTCCCCATCCCTGATTCGCTGATCAGGAATGTGGCTCTTAATTGCCTTTGTTCCTACCTTATATACATTTTTGGTTTCCATGGTAATAGATTGGAATGTTTAGGCCTGGCCACAGTTGTTTTCCTTGCACCACATGACCAGGTCAGGCTCCAGCCACAATGATATATACTTTTTGTACTCTGTTCTATATGTCTCCCTTTAGATAGAATGTTTATCTAGGGCCAGGGGAGGGGTGAAACAACTCAGGCAAGGTTTGTCTTTGGAGAAGCATTCCAGGGCAAAGTCAGGACTACAAAGTTAACTCTTGACAACCCCTCCAGGATGTTTCTCAAGACATATTTTGAGGCTTGCACTAAAACTAGCGTTATTCTATCTTAAAATGATATGTTAAAAGTCTCCATCCCTTACAACAGAACATAAAACCAACACTTCCAGTAAATTATGAATATCCAAAATTTTATTAATGTCATTTTCTTTTTTTATAGAAGTCAAGTTATAGGCGAGCTCTGTGAGTATAACAAAGGCGGTCAATATGATGAAAACTTCAGCCAGACACCAGAGCATGTTGTAAGGAAGAAAACTCCCCCTAGACTTTCACCATGTGAAGGCTGTATTTTAGGAGAGGTCTGCATTAGTTTTTCACCCCCAAAAGTGACCCTCAGGGGTCACACTGTGTTCAAACTTCATGAGAATCAGGAATATGGAAAGAGTCCTTATCATCATAAGAAAAGTGGGAAAGCCTTCAGTTCCCAAGACTTTGAGAGGCTTGAAAGGATTCAGACTGAAGAGGAACCTTCTGAGTGTAAACAAGGTGGGAATGACTTTACTTATTCCACTTCACTTCAAAGACATAGAAGAATTCATAGTGGAAAGAAATGCCATGTATGTAAGCACTGTGGGAAAATCTGCAGAAGTTTCAGTTCCCTTCAAACACATGAAAGAATTCACACTGGAGAGAAACCTTACATGTGTAAGCATTGTGGGAAAGCTTTTACTCGTTCAGGTGACCTTCAGACACATGAAAGAATTCACACTGGAGTGAAACCCTATGTGTGCAAGCAATGTGGGAGAGCCTTCTCTCATCACAGTTCCCTCAAATACCACAAATGGGTTCACCACGGAGAGAAACCCTATGTGTGTAGCCACTGTGGGAAAGCATTTGTTTGTTTTGGTGCCTTTCGAATACATGAAAGGATTCACACTGGAGAGAAGCCTTATATGTGTGTAGAATGTGGAAAAGTTTTCCTTTCTTGTACTTCCCTTCAACAACATAAGATAATTCATACTGGGGAAAAACCATGTGTATGTAAGCAATGTGGGCAAGCCTTCCTTTGGGAAAATAATCTTCAAAGACATATAAAACTTCACTCTGGGAAAAAATTATATGAATGTAAACAATGTGGTAAAGCCTTCCATTGGGAATATGACATTCAAAGACAAGAAAAAGTTCACATGGGAGAGAAATTACCTTATTGTGAGCAATGTGGGAAATCCTTCCTTTGCGAAAGTGATTTTCATAGACATAAAAGAGTTCACAGTGAAGAAAAACCATATGAGTGTAAGCAATGTGGGAAATCCTTCCTTTGGGAAAGTGCTTTTAATAGACATAAAAGAGTTCACAGTGAAGAGAAACCATACAAGTGTAAGCAGTGTGGAAAATCCTTCCTTTGGGAACGTGGTTTTGATAGACATAGAAGAGTTCACACTGAAGAGAGACCATATGAGTGTAAGCAGTGTGGGAAAGCCTTCCGGTGGGAAAATGATGTTCGAAGACATAAAAAAGTTCACAGTGGAGAGAAACCATATGAATGTAAGCAGTGTGGGAAAGCCTTTCTTTGGGAAGGTAGTTTTCGAAAACACAAACAAGTTCACAGTGGAGAGAAACCGTATGAGTGTAAGGAATGTGGGAAAACTTTCCTCTGGAAAAGCAGTTTTGAAACGCATAAAAAAGTGCACAGTGGAAAGAAACCATACGAGTGTAAAGAATGTGGGAAAACCTTCCTCTGGAAAAGCAGTTTTCAAAGACATAAAAAAGTACACAGTGGAAAGAAACCATACGAAGTAAGCAGCATGGGCAACTTTCTCTTGTCCTAGTCACTTAAAAAAAAAACATTTAAAAACTCACAATGGAGACTAAGCCTAGCAATTTGGAAAATCAGTAGATTGCCCATTTCTCTAATATATGTTAGTACTCACTGGAAAGAAACCATTTGTATGTTTGCCATGTGCATAAGCCTGCAATTGTCACTTTGGTTTCACAGACTCGAGACAGCTCATAGTTGAGAATAACCCTAAATATAGAATGAGAAGGCTTCAGCTTCAGGAGACTTGTCTTGCATTCATTTGGCTGCACAGGAGAGGATTTTTATTAGTGTAAAGCATGTGGAAATGCCTTCAGTTGTCTTTTATGAGTCAGAGTTGTAACATGATACAGAGAAAAACCTTGTCTAGAAGAAATATGCAGGGCTGGAGGTACAGCTCAGTGGGGTAAGTGCTTGCCACTAAGCACTAAGGCCCTGAGTTCGATCCCCGGTCCCGGAAAAAAAAAAAAAAAATAGAAGAAATATGCAAAAGTCTCTACTTGGCACATATGTGAATGAACACTGGGTCAAAACCTTGTGATTGTGAAAAAAACAAAATGGTCAGTTACAAAAAATTGTTAAAAGTCATATGAAAATTCCTGATGCAGTAGAGTCCTATTAAGGTAATACAAAGAATTTTATGCTAAGTAATTAATGTGGCATGCTTTAGAAAGCACACAGTGAATCACATTTGCTGAAAATCTTATGTATATATAAAATTAGGTTCCATTGTTAATATCAATCTATGGTGTAGGTATTTCAGATTTGTATGCTTCTAGGTAGTCATTAAACTGAGCAGTATGATGCCTGCCTGTAATCCTACTAGGGAAGTAGAAATAGAGATCAGTTGAGCCCACTAGTTAGATACAGAATTGTTAAAATAGCAAAACAAACTAAGTGCATTAAGGTGAAAGTATTCTGTAAGTTTTGTTTAAAAAAAGCAAATTATTCTGGTAAATTTTTAAAAATCAAATGTCTAATAAGCTTTGTCTTGACATTTTGAACTGTTTTGCATTCATGGGTGAATTAAAACATTTTAAATATATAGTAAATCCTTGAGATTACCAAATGTTTTCTTTTTCCTTCACTTAGAGCAGAGCTCTAAATATGCCATTCTCAACATAGATTCACTTCATGTATCTCTGCTGAGTTTCTGTTCTTTGATACTGAGTCATCAGTATGCAGTGTTTTCCCATTGTGTAAGTTGTACTCTCCATGCATAAATTTTTAAAATTTACATGAGAGTTGTAATTTGTCCTTTGCTCATTATACAAAAGGTGCATTATGCTGATTTGAGTGCCTTTTCAGCAGAGACCACCTGGACTACATCTTTTGTCACATGACATGTATTGAATTATAAGTGTGTGCACACACCATATCTGACCATAGTTCATCATAAAGAACATTGACCATAGAATTTTTTATGGGCTTGGTGTTTGTTTTAGGGTGCTAATTGCTATTTGCTGTACTGCAGTTTCCATCTCTGTTCAATGCGCTGAGCAGTGAATACAGTTCTCTCTTTGTTAAGCATTGTAGTCCTTACCCACCAGTTCCCACTTAATACACTAACCTAGTAAAAATGTGTAGCTTACATTAAATGTCCTGAAGTCACTACGATAAGATTGGGCAAAAGCATATACGATGATGTGTATTTTATTGTAAAGTGTTGATTATGTCCTATAACATTGCACATAATTAACTGTAGTTTCAGTTTTTATACTTGTATGCATATGCCCATATGAACATATGGCTACTGTTTAGTATAATCAGAAAGTATAATGCTGCACATTGCCACTTGGCATGAGATCAAGCCTTAAAATTGGAGGCATTTTCTTATGTGTACATTCACTTTTTTATCATCTTAACATCAAAAAAAATCATAATTCTCACACCATAAATCTATGATCTTCCTCATATCAGTTAAAAAATAAAAATTCAATTGTCCTTTAGTGTGCTTTGGAAAATACACTTTTCACATTAATTATGGCAAATCTTACCTGTGCCAGTGTTGTAAACTACAGGTGTACAGAATTAAACACAAGTAAACCAAGCAGTCTGTGGTGAATATAGAGGCATGAGAAAAATTCTTGAAATGCTGGTGTCTGTATTTTTGTGAGAGACTCCATCTCATTGAAGAAATGGTAAAATACATGTTTATAAGATGGAAATAAAGGTCTGTCATGGAAAGTACACAGTAACTAAGAGTAGAGTATGGGAGGGTGTTGTAAATTTGTGTGGAAAGCCAGTGTGTAAGGGTGTCATCATCATTTCTCTTTCCACATGCAATGACTCCTTCATTTTGTTCCACCAATTGCTTAGAGATGAGTATTCACAGAGAAGACAGTCCTCCTTGGAATTTACCACCATGATTATGTGTAGCAATAACACATATAGTTCATTATTTTGCAATAGGTGAACATGGTTGCCATGTTTTTTGTTTTCTTTATTTTTGCATAAAATATGTGAATCCAAGTTTGGATATGATATAGTGATGCTTGGAGTATCTCACTGCTTTGGCCCAGAGGTATGCATGATAAGTCTAATGTCCATCAAGGATTTTAAACTACCATTTCCTAAAGGTTTATAATCATCACAATGCTAACCTGTCAAGTTTGTTTCTTGTGGGTGGAATGATCTATTAAGCCAATTCAGTGGAATTTCCTCATTGCACCATCAAAGAAAATGTGGTTGCTTCAGAGTTGCTTATTTAGTTAATAATTGAGCAACCTAGCTTGCCACTTGAGTAACATCCCATCCCACCTTTTGTGGTAATGGGGTGTAATTGACATGATCAACATGGGGAATGTTCACTGTTTTTTTGTGAGAGTAGCACTGAGCCGCAAACTCCCAAATCCATTCTGCTGTCCACATGTCATGGAATAAGGGAGAAAAGTAACTGTTCTGTTTTACTGAAGGACAAAGGAACTGCACACTGTCGCATTTCCTTACTTACTAATTATATTTTTTTCACATGGGTAGTATATGACTACATTGCTGTTCATATCTCAGCTTATCCTGTCTCCCTTTCCATAGAGAAAGGAAATCAAGCACAAACTCACCTCTTAGTGATGGGTTTAGAGTACAGTCAATCAGTACGTTGTGCTGTATCTTTGGGCACACCCCGATATCAAGGTCAGAAGTACACTACAATGCAACTATCACGTTCTTAGGTGTTTAACACTTGGTGTCAATATTTCCGATATTAATACAGCTCTAGCAGACATTGTGAATATGGCATTTTTGTTAAATTAGAAACAACTCGATTTTAGGTATGAATCCTGTTTCATGTTTATGCATGTTTTGTTTTCCATTTTTTATAAGGCAAGATCAAAAAGAGTGAAAAGTCATACTTGTGGTAAGTGCATGTGAATGTGAAATGTGACTTTTTTAATGAAGAAAACAGGTTATTCCTGTGTTGCTAAATTAGTTTAATTCATTTTCACAAGCACCAACTTTCATTAGTGCATTCAGAAATTTCAAATGTTGTAGATCTTTGTTTTTGTTTTTCCATTTCATAATGTTTCACTGGATTGTATATTCTTTATCAAACTTTAGCAGTTTATTTAAGGACATGGGCAAATTAATGCAATAATAATTTATGGAAAATTTTATGACCACCAGCATAAAAAGTAATTGTAATTCTTCAGAGCCAGTGTAACAGTCAACCAACTTAGGTGTGCACAGGAAGAACAGTGGCAACATGTGAGAAACTGGCTGGGTAACAAAGGAGACCGAGTCACGGCCTGCCATGGGGCACTGCTGGGGAGAGGCACAGCCTGTCCAGGCAGCCCCTCATTGTACACGAACATGACAGGGGTGATGGTCACATCTGCTTGTTGGGTGAAGGTAGTATTTTATTGTGTGTTATACAGAATAATTTGTAATAGTTCCATCTTCCAGTCTCTTGAGCCTGAACAAGAAACATGAGTATCCTTGTATGTAAGTGCAATTAATTTAAATGACATTTCCAGGAATAAGTCTCACTCGTCACTGTCTTTTTTTCAAGCTTTGCCTGCACGCATTTCTGCATGACTGCTCATCATATGGGGAACTGCTAATTTATATATTCCTTTAAAGCTATTCTTAGTAAAAATGTTTCTTTTGCATTTTCACTACCACCCTAGTTCTGGCCCTTTCCTCTCAGGCTCGAGCTACTCTCTTCTGGGCTGTTTTGAGATGAGAGGCCTTCCTTCACCAGGCCCTGCAGCTGCGATGCTCCTTGGAGCATCCTTGGAACATCAGACTGAAAGCCAAAGTAAGCGCCTCCTCTTTTAAGTGTGGGTGTCAGGTATTTTGTCGCAGCAACTAAAAGCTGACTGAACACAGCCCCAACGAAGAGAGAAAGCTGGCAAGGTGGCGCACACCTGTGATCCCAACACTCAGGAGGCTGAGGCAGGAGGATGGCCATAAATTCGAGGCTAGCCTAGGCTACATCAGCGAGTTCAAGACCAGCCTGCAGTATAGCGTGAGGCCCTGCCTAAAACCAAAAAGAAAGGAAGAAAGAAAACGAGGCAGAAGTCAAAAGAAAAGCACACCTATGTGCATCATAGTCAAAATTCTAAAAACCAAATAAAACTATGTAAAGATTTTAAAAAACTACACACTGATGTGGTGGACCACTCTCACATAGCAACAGGCACTTTGCCTCATACCACATGGAGGAGAACAATACCTTATGAGAACAACCACCCCAAGATTTCCCATAGATGATCTTCCCTGATCCACCTTCAGGCAGCAAATACTGCATAAATTTCCCGGACAGATGTAAAAGAAACGTCTAAATACGGAGGGGTTGACTGACCAAGGAACAAGTCATGAGCGAGGTTTGACAGGTTTACTAGGGATTGCTGACAGCAGGGGTGACGTGTGGGCTGCATCACTACTAAAGTCATGAACCCCCTTGTGCTAAACTACTGTTTTTATAGAGCACTATTTAAAACAGTAAAAGGACTGAAAACAAGAAGGGTCTTGGGAGGAGTGCGTGCTCTGCTCCCATCCACCCTTACCAGGAAGCCCTACCAGTCTCAGCCGGGAGCCTGTCTGCAGTGGTGGGTGAACTTTTGATGCTGCAGTCTGCCACGAAGACTCAGCACCTGGGGGCCCAAGGGCCCATTGAATATTGATAATATTGTGTGCACCCCAAGATAGAGTTACTTTGGGTAGAGTTTAGAAGACAATTCTCACCATAGCACTATATTGTCTTCTGCACTTTTATTAGATTTCATTCACATACTGTACTATGTAATTCCCCCCATTTAAAGACATATGTAGTCACCATAGCCAATTTTGAACATACTTCACCTCAATACAAAAAAGCAAACTCTGTACTTGTCTACAGATGTTTTCCTATTCTGGACATCTCTTGTAATTGGAGACGTTTGAAAGCTGTCTTGAACTGTGTTTCAGTTCATTCGCTAAATTTAGTGTTTACACGGTTCATCTACGTTGCAGCATGCACCAAGTGCTTCATTCGTTTTCATCACTGAATAATATTCCATTTCATGGATATATCACAATCTTCATCAATCCATTGTTTAACATTTGAATTCCATGTATGTTTTGGCTGTTATGAATACTACTGCCATAAACATTCATGTGGAGATGAACTTTGCTTATCTAGGAGTCAGGAATTGAGGGTGATATTGTAATTTATAGTTTGTCCCTTTGAAAAATTTTGTTGGGGTGTAGTCCTCGTGGTTTGATATTAAGAGAATATGAAATTTATTTCATAATGATATAGAGAGATGGGGCCTTAGTAGGCAATCAGGATTAGATAAGATTATGTGCATGTGGCCAACATGATGGAATGCTGAGAGGAAAAGGAAGAGACACTTGGTCCCACACATCTGCTTCCTGTCTCAGCATGTTATTCTTTTACCATGGTCCAGTAATGGGAGACAAAATAAACTTTATGCCTTATAATTATTCTGTAGTATTGGGTTATTAGGAACAGAAAACTGGACTGTTTAATTATTTCTAAAATTAGAAATATTTCCCAAATTGATTGCCCCATTTTATATTCCCACCAGCAATATTTTACTTCCAAATTATGAGGAAGATCTGAATTAGGAACAAAAGATATTTTTAGCAGCCTGTATTAAAATGCACCCAGAACTACAAACATTCAATTCTTATTAGAATGTTAGGAAGAAACATCAAGTGTGAATGAACTGGGGTGACTTCTCATGAGTTTGGCCAAATAGGCAGTGTAGACTCAGGATCGCACTTTGTTATTAGATGCATTAATATGAAAGCATCATGCTTTAATGTTTTTCTTTGCCCTACAAATTGAGTTGAGTTTAAATTGGATAAATGTGAAATTGGAGTCTGGCAGCATTAGTCCAAATACCCAACATACAAAAAAGGTAAATTGCCCTCCTCAGAGTAATAGGCATAGAAATCATAGTATTTTTTTGGAGGAGAGAACCAAGTAGTTCTGTTTCTCTAATCACTTTAATTAAGGAGTATAGGAAGCACATTCTCATCTACCTTTGCATGATGTTATGTTCTTTATAGGTTGGAAAGGGGAAGTCATTTTTCATAAGGCTGACCTTTAGCTAGGGATAGCACTGTTAACACTGCGGCATCCTGCAGAATTGGACACCCGTCTCCTGACCCGCCCAGTACTGGTATTCATCATAGCAGCATCTTCAGTAGCATGGCCAGAAGTCTTGAAAGTACAAATCATAGTATTTTTTGTTAGTTTTTATTTTTTATTAGTACATGTTTGCCAAACAATGATTCTGTGTCTTCTGGAGGGTGGCACACGTATGTAAACTCAAATTTCTTCATCTCCTTTCCCTCAGCTCCCTTCTCTCATGAGGAAAAGCTTACAGCAGCTCCTGCACTGGTTAGTGAACAGATGAAGGTGGGGTGCCTAGAATCCTCTGATAACCCTTGGAAGACCTCAGATTTTGTAATAAAAAAGTCAGGAAGGTGGAGCATAGTACAGGATTTTCAGGCTGTTAATTGCACCATGGAAAATATGGGAGCACTTCCACCAGGATTGCCTGTCCCATAGCTATTCCTTTGCATTTTCCCCCTGTAGTGGCTGATTTAAAAGACTACATTTTTAAACTATTCCTCTTTGACCTCAAGATAAAAAAATTTTTGCCTTTACCCTCTATTTACCATCGGGCCCTGATAGGCTGCTTCCAGTGGTGCTGGCTGCCACAAGGAATGGCAAACAGTCCAACCCTACGTCAAGAGTTTGTGGCTGCAGCTACTTTGTCAGTGCTTCAGGCTCATCCATCTGCTTATCCATGACACAGGTGCTGTTCTGGTACATAAGTCCTCTTCCACCTTGCACCAAACATTCAATTAGATAATGCCCTTTGTAATGCAGCCTTAGTGGTGCCCCCCAAAAAAGTGCAAACCATGACCTTTTTCATATTTGGGTCACCTTGTCCAACAGACATATTGTGCCCCAAGTTGTTCAGATCCAGGTTAATTATATCTTGCAACCCTAACTGATTTTCAGACACTACTTGGTAATATTAATTGGCTCCACCGAGCTCTTTAACAACTCATGATTTAGGCCCTCTCTTTGACATTCTCACGTGAGACCCAGAACCCATCACTCCAAGAGTATATCAGAGGCTAAAACTGCCTTGGATGAAGTTAAGCTGGCTGTCTCTAATGCTCAGTTCTCTAGAGCTGACCCATGCTCACCAATGTTTGTTTATTTTCTCAAGTCAACCTTTTCTTCAGTAAAAGACAGTGGTTGTGGCAGTCCTCATCCTCTTGGCAAACTGCATTAGCTAAATTCCCTGGTGTTGTTAATTGTCGTTATCCTCCAGATAAATTAATTCAATTTGATTCCCTCACACCCTTTGTCTTCCCTTCAAAGATAAGCTCAGTTCGCATAGCTGGAGGTGTCTCTTTTCACAGATGGCTCCTCAGGCAGGGGAGGTTGTGTTACAGCCTCCTTTTCCCAAATACAGGATACAGATTTGTCCTGTACACAAAAGATGGAATTTTAAGCTGTTATACAGGGCTTCCAAGATCACTTATCCACACCAGTTACCCTTTCTTCAGACAGTGCTTGTATTTGTGGTGTTAGGCGCCACACTGACACTGCCACCATTCACACTAGGCAGGAAGATCTTTTTCATTTGTTTCACACTCTTCCATTTGCTACTCAGTCATGTCATGTTCCATGTGACAGGAAGACACAAAAGCAGGCGTAGCCATTCTCTCTGCAGACAATGTGAACTGGAAACCAAGAATGATCAAAAGACATAAAGAAGGTCACTACATACTTGTTAGGGGGAAAACTGCAAGAGGAAGAGATGACAATCATAAATATCTAGGCACCAAATAAAGGAGAACCAAATTATGTAAGAAAAATTTTAACATCTGAAAAACCAATAAACAGTAACACAATCTTTAACACCCCATTGTCATAAAGAGATCAATTGGACAAAACATCAGCAAAGAAATAACAGAACTAAACCAAGCTTGTGAACAAATGGACTTGGTAGACCTTTACAGAGTGTTCCATCCAGCAACATCAGAATACATGTTCTTAGCTGCTCATGGGACATTCTTTAAAATAGACCATACACTAGCCCATAGAACAAGCTTAAGTAAGTGGAAAGGAACTGTAATTATCCCATGCATACTATCAGACCGTAGTGCAATGGAATTGGAAATTATTGACAAAAGAAATCACAAAAACTCCATAAACCCATGGAAATGAAACAATGCCCTCCTGAACATCCAATGGGTCACAGATGAAATTAAGAAATTGAACAATATGTACAATCAAAAGGAAATGCAGATACAACTTACAGGAGCCTGTGGGATGCAATGAAAGCAGTCCTCAGAGGGAAATTTATACTGGTGAATGCCCACATCAGGAAAACAGAATGAGCACAAATAATCTTATGCTGCAGCTCAAGCTTGTAGAAAAAGAACTGCAAGTCAAGCGCAAATCCTAAAGAATGCAGAGCAGAAAATACAATGCAGATTAAGAAAACAATACAAATTAATGAATTGAAGAGTTGGTTCTTTGAAAGAATAAATAAAATTGATAAACCCCTAGCCAACTTTATCCAAAAAAAGGAAAGAAAAATTGAAATTCATGCAATAAGGAATGAGAGGGATGAAATCACTACAGATCCTATATAAAGTCAAAAGATCTTCAATACCTACTTCAAAAATCTTTACTCTCATAGGATGTAAAACAGAGAGGAAATAGACAGAGCCCTAGATACATATGAATTATCAAAGCTGAATGAAGACATAAAAATCCAGAATAACAATATCAACCAGTAAAATTAAAAATTAATAAAAATCTTACCCATGAAGAAAATCTTAGGTCATGATAGAGTCACTGCTCAGTTCTGCCAAAAATTTAGAGAAGATCTAATGCCATTACTCCTCAGATTCTTTAGTAAAATTGAAAAGAATGGAATTCTCTCTTAATTCCTGGAGGTAAGTATTACCCTGATACCCAAATCCGAGGAAGACCAAACCAAAAAACAGAACTGCAGGCCAGTCTCTCTGGTGAATATAGATGCAAATATTCTCAATAAAATACTAGCAAACGTAAAGCAGCAAAGAAGATTATACACCATGACCAAGTGGGATTCGTCCCAGGAATGCAGGGATGGTTCAATATACACAAAGCAAATGATGTAATACACCATATCAATAGGGCCAGACAAAAATAACGTGATCATCTCAATAGATGTAGGAAAAGCTTTTGATAAGTTCCAACACTCATTCATGTTAAAAATCCTACAGAAAATAGGAATAGATGGTCTTCACCTCATTCTGATAAAAGCCATGTGTGACAAATCAAAAGCCAGTATCACAGTAAATGGACAAAAACCAAAAAGTTTAAAATCAGGAACAAGACATGGATGTCCACTGTCAACACTCCTATTCAATATAGTTCTGGAAATATTAGCCAGAGCAATTAGCAAGAGAGAAAAATAAAAGGAATAAGACTAGGAAAGGAAGAAGTGAAATTATTATTTGCACATGACATGATACTCTACATAAAAGACCCCCCAAAAAAAACTCCACGAAAAGTCTATGATTTAATAACCAAATTCGGTAGCATAGCTGGATACAAAGTCAACACTCAAAAATCAACAGCATTCCTGTACACAAAGAATAGACAGAGAAATTAGGGAAACTACACCTTTCATAATAGCACCTAAAAAAATGAAATACTTAGGAATAAATCTAACAAAGGAACTGAAAGATCTATACAGTGAAAATCACAGTACTGTAAAAAAAAAAAAAAGAGAAAAAGATCCAAGTAGATTTCAAGAAATGGAAAGATATTCCTTGTTCATGGATAAGAAGAATCAATATTGTGAAAGCGGCCATACTCCAAAAATTGTTGTACAGATTCAATGCAATCCCAATTAAAATACCACTAGTATACTTCACAGATACAGAGAAAATATTCTTAAAATTCATCTCGAATGAGAAGAGGTCTAGAATAGCAAAAGCAATCCTGGGCAACAAAGGAAAGGCAGGGGCATCACAATCCCTGACTTGAAATTATACTACAAAGCTACTGTGATAAAATCAGCATGGTACTGACCAAGAAAACAGGCCTGAAGATCAATGGAACACGTTAGAAGATTCATGCACAGATACAAACACACTCAGCCACCTTATTTTTGACAAAGGGGCCAAACATGTTCACTGGAAGAAATAGAGCCCCTCTTAACAAATGGTGCTGGAAAAACTGGCTTTCCACATGCCAAAGACTAAAACTAGACCAATGTTTATCATCATGCACTAAAGTCAAAATGAATCAAAGATCTAAATATTAAAACAGAAACACCAAATCTACTGCAAGAGAAAGTAGGTAGAAATCTTGAAGACATAGGGGGAGGCAGAGAGTTCATGAACAAAAGGCAAACTGCACGGGAAACACTTCAAAGAATCAACAACTGGGATCTCATTGAGAAGTTTGTGCACATCAGAAGAAATCACCAACAAAGTAAGAAGAAAACCCATGAATTGGGAAAAAGCTTTAGCCAACTGTCCCTCAGACAAAGGACTTCTGTCTAGAACATAGAATTTTTAAAAACTCAGGCCCCCAAAATTCAAAGACCCAATCCAAAATGGGCATCTGAGATGAATACACACTTCTCAGATGAAGAAATACAAGTGGCAAATAAATGTGAGAAAATGTTCAATATCATTAGTCAAACAAGAATTATAAATTAAAATAACACAGATTCCATTTCACCCCAGAAAGAATGTCCGTCATCAAGAAATCAATAACAAATGCTGTAGAGGCTGTGGGGGTAAAGGAACCATTCTCCACTGCTAGTAGGAGTACAGATTGGATAAACCACTGTAGAAATCAGTGTGGAGATTCCTCACAAAGCTAGGGTTAGAAGTCCCACTTAACCCAGCTATTCCCCTTCCGGGTACTTTCCCAGAAGAATTAAAAACATCATACCACAGCAATATATGTGCACCATGTTTATAGTGGAACCGTTTGTAATACCTAAATCTTGGAAAAAACCCAAATGCCTATCAACTGAGGAATGGATAAAAAAGATGTAATGGAGTATTACTCAGCTATAAAAAAGATACCATGAGACATTTATAGGTAAATGGATGCAACTAGAGACCATACTCATAAGTGAAATAAATTGTACCAACATGTGTAAACCCACTATACTGTCTCCCAGGTGTAAGAACCTGAAAGTAAATACAGCCCAAAATATACAATAGATATTATGAAAGAGAAAGAAATTGCTCAAAAGAAGGAACAACTGGGATGAGGGAAAGGAGATAAATAAAGAAGGAAGGGGGAGAATATACAGAAAGCGATAGCTGTGATAATGGTACTGCTGATATCTAATGGTTTATTGAATGGAACAATTAATGCTTTTTTTGATCAATTGTGCATGCTTATATTTGGTAATCTGAACAACTAATTTGAAGACAACAATATGCAGTGTAACAACCATTGTTAAATTTGTACCATCTTGTTTAGTGAAGCTCTGTAACATTTCCAATTTTTTAATTATTTTTTATTCTCTTTAATTGTTTAATCAATCTTGCATTAGAAGATAATATGTAATGCAACAACCACTGTTAATTCCTACCATGTTGTTTTGAAACCCTGTATCATTTTTTTAGTTTTGTCTATGTTGTTATATTGTTATTTTTTATTCACTTTAAAATAAAAAAAAAACAAAATCAATGAAGAAATAAGATACTTCCACTGCAAAGAAGAACTGAAGAAATGAATGATACTGAACCACCTCTACAAAATGTTCTGGAAACTATTTTAGAAAAAGATAACCAACACCACTATTCCAAGAACATGAACAAAAACAGGGAACCTGGAAGGCAAGCAATTAAACAGAGGCAAAAAATAAGGAACCTACAATAGGAAAATAATATTACAAGAACAAAACAATATATATCAGTTATTATTACCTTTGTAAAGGGCCTCAGTTTACCAATCAAAACGAACAAACAAAACAAAAAGGCCGGAGAATAGATCAAGAAACAAGATCCAACAATATTCTGCACTCAAGAAGCACATTTATTCAAAAAGAAATTCATAGACTGAAAGTGAAACGATGGAAAGCAATACTACATGCAACAGAAACCTGGGAAAAAGAATGAGTAGCTGTTCTATTTGCAGACAATATGAACTTCAAGCCAAGACTGATCAAAAGAGACAAAGAAGTTCACTATCTACTTGTTAAGGGAAAGCTGTAAGAGGAGGGGAAAGCAGTCATAAATATATATATATGCCAAATATTGGCACACCAAAGTATACAAAACAAATATTAACAAACATGATAAATAAGCACTAACACAACTATAATGGGGGACCTTAATACCTCAGTATCACAAATAGAGCAAGTAGACAGAAAAAATCAAAAAGAAATATCAGAAATGAACCAAACTTGTGAACAAATGGACTTAATAACTGTCTAGAGTTTACCACCCCACAACATCAGAATACACATTTTTCTGAGCTGCACATGGAATGGTCTCCAAGATAGACTATATACTTACTCATAGATCATGCTTAAATAAATGCAAAGGAATTGAAATTATCCCATGCATCTTACTAGATCATAGTGCAACACAATTGGAAGTCAATGGTAAAAGAAACCACAAAATCTCCATAAATATTTGGAAATTAAATAACACCCTACTGAACAACCAGTGGGTCACAGATGAAATTAAAGAAGAAATTAAACAGTACCTACAGTTAAATCATAATGCCAATACAACATACTAAAACTTATGGGATGCAATGAAAGCAGTCCTAGGAGGGAAATTTATAGTGGTGAATTCTCACATAAGAAAAAGAATGAGCTCAATAAACAACCAGTGTTGAACCTCAAACTTCTAGAAAAAGAACAAGTCAACCCCAAAGTTTATATAAGGAAGGAAATAAAATTAGAGCAGTAATTAATGCAATTGAGGCTAAGAAAACAATACAAAGAATCAATGATTTGAAAAGTTGGTTATTTAAATGATTAAATTAAAATTTATGACCTTAGCCAAACTTTAAAAAAGAGAAGCTCAAAACCATACAATTAGGAATGAAAAGCATGAAACCACAATGGATCCTGCAGATATCCAGACCATCCTTACCTATCTTGAGGATCTGTAACTTAATAATGTGGAAAACTAAGAAGAAATGGACAAATTCCAGGACACATATGAATTACCAAAGCTGAATCAAAAAGATATAAAAATTCTAAATAACTCAATATCAGTCAATGAAATTGAGGAAATATTTAACTAAGAACAAAGAAAAACCCAGGTCCTGATAGAGTCACTACTGAATTCTAGAAGAACTTTAGAGAAAATCTAATGCCACTAATCCTCAAACTCTTTAATGAAACAGAAAGGGAAGGAATACTCCCAAACTCATTCCTGAAAGCAAGCATTACTCTGATACCAAAACCAGAGAAAAATCCAGCCAAAAAAGGAAAATACAGGCCAGTCTTCCTAATGAACACAGATCCAAAAATCCTCAAGATACCAGCAAACAGAATGCAGAGAATCATCAAGATTACACACTATCACCAAATAAGACTCATCCCAGGGATGCAGGGATTATTCAACATATGCAAATCAGTAGATGCAATACACCAAATTATCAGAAGTAAGGACAAAACCACATGATAATCGCAACAAATGTAGAAAAAGCATTTAACAAAGTCCAACACCCATTCATGGTAAAAAAAAAAAAAATCCTATAGAAAATTGAAATGGAAGTTCTCTTTCTCAATCTGATAAAAGCCATCGAAGACAAAGCAACAGCCAACATCCCACTAACTGGTCAAAAACTGAAAGCTTTCATTTTAAAGTCAGGAAAAATGCAAGGATGTCCACTATCACCATTCCTAGTCCATATAGTTCTGGAACCATTAGCCAGAGCAATAGAAAAAGAGAAAGGGATAAAAGGAATAACAAGAGCAAAGGAAGAAATTAAATTATCAGTATTTGCAGATGACATGAGAGTCCACACGGAAGATCCCAAGAGTGCCAAAAGCCTGCTAGATTTAATAACCAAATTCAGTCGTGTAGCTCACTGCAAATTCAACATGCAAAAGTCAATAGCATTTCTGTATGCAAACAAACTCACTGAGAGAAATTAGGGAAACTGCACCTTTCACAGTAGCATCAAGAAAAATGAAATACTTACGAATGAATCTAACAAAGGAAGCGAAAAGTCTTTACATTTCAAACTACAGTCCTCTAAAAAAACAAAAACATTAAAGAGGATATCAGAAAATGGAAAGATAGCCCTTGCTCTTTGGTAGGAAGAACCAATAAAATGAAAATGGCCATACTTCAAAACTGTTATACAGATTTAATGCAATCCCAATCAAAATACTGTTAGTATACCTCACAGAACTAGAGAAAACATTCCTAAATTTCACTTGGAACCTGAAGAGACCTAGAATAGCAAAAACAGTTCTTGGGAACAAAGACAAGGCAGAGGCATCACAATCCCTGACTTGGAA
The DNA here is from genome assembly GCA_004027595.1 of Dinomys branickii. NCBI lineage: Eukaryota > Metazoa > Chordata > Mammalia > Rodentia > Dinomyidae > Dinomys > Dinomys branickii. Next base: position 13,501 of record PVLD010010457.1, on the reverse strand, counting down.
TTCTACTACAGAGCTACTGTGATACAAACAGCAGGGTACTGGAAAAAAAACAGGCCTGAGGATTAATGGAGCAGATCAAAAGGTGCAGAAACAACTGCACACACGCTCGTCCACCTTATCTTTGACAATGGGGCCAAGCACATTCACTGGAAGGATGATGGCCTCTTTCATAAACAGTACTGAAAAAAACTGGTTTTCCGCATGCCAAAGACTAAAACTAGACACATGTCTTTCTGCATCCACTAAACTTAAATCAAAATGTATCAAAGATCTAAGTAGTAAAACAGCCAAATGTGGCGGCAGACTCCTGTAATCTCAGCACTTGGGAGGCTGAACCAGGAGGATCACCACAAATTTGAGGCCAGCCTGGGCTACACAGTGAGTTCATGGCCAGCCTGTACTACATAGTGAGACTCGGTCTAAAAAAAAAAAATTTTAAATCTGCTGGAAGATAAAATAGAACTCTTGAAGACATTGGTGCATGCAAAAACTCTATGAACAAAATGCCGATGGGATAAGAAATATAACAAAGCACTAACAACTGGGATGTCACCTTATTAAAAAGCTTTCACACAGCAAGAGAAACCAACAGAGTGAAGAGACAACTCAGTGTGGGAAAAAAATCTTGTCAGTTGTTGCTCAGACTAAGGACTACTATCTAGAATGTATAAAGAAATAAAAAATATCAGACCCCCCAAATTTAAAGACCCAACCCAAAACAGGCATCGGAGATGGTAAATACATATATGAAAAAGCATTTGACATCACTGGTCATGCAAGAGATGCAAATTAACACAATACTGAGATTCATCTCACCCCAGAAGAAATAGTCATTATGAAAAATCAACCAGGAACAAATGGTGGCAGGGCTGTGAAGAACAAGGAATCCTATTCCACTCTCAGTGGGAGTGCAGATGAGTGCAACCACTGTGGAAATCAGTGTGGAGATTCTCCAAAAAGTAGGACTAGTGGTCCCATCTGACCCAGCTATGTCCCTTCTTGGTACCCTCCCAAAAGAATTAAATACATCATACCAAAGTGACATATGCATACCCGTGTTTATAGCAGCAGAATTTGTAATAGCTAAATCTTGTCACCAGCCCAAATCCCCATCAACCAATAAATAGATAAACGTGTGGGTATTTTATACAATGGGGTAGTATTCAACCATAAAGAATGTTAAACTTGAGACATTTCTAGGTAAGCGGTTTCACCTTGAGACCACATTCTTAAGTAAATCACACATGTGTAAATATTGTCTCTGTGGTGTGAGAAAATGAAAGTGTAGATAAGAAAGTAATTATATAACAGATAATGTGAAATAAGTGATTCGAGTGAAAAGGGAAACTGGGAGGGAGGGGGTTGAGAAAAGAAGGGTAAAATAGAAACGAAGCTTTTGCAAAGAAGGAGGTGAAGAGGAGTTGAAGGGAGGGAAGGGGAATGGGGAAAAAGAGGAATCAAAACATATCATGTACAGGGACGAATTTCCCGTGATGAATGTGATCACTCTGTATGTCTAAATTGTACAAATTTTTTTTTTAGAAAGGAAAACCCATATTGACAAGGTGTGATGTATTTCCAAGCTCATGGTGCAAAGTAAATGATGAGAGGAAGCCCCAGGAAGGGTTACTCCCTGACACAGGCGCAGGGGACCTATCTCTGGGAGCTCAACCTTTCCTGAAGCCAGTAACTCCAAGTGTTAAAACGTTGTCCTTCAAATCACTACCATTCCCCAGAGGGAAATGCTTAGCTGAAACCACATTAAGTCTTTCCTGGGTGGAATGAGTAAAACCTTCCTCCAGGAGACTGCCTCAGTGTGTCTGTGTCTTAGCTTGACATATATAGATATATGTCTTATTTACAAGTACCTCATTGGCACAACACACTGTCCAGAAAAAAAAAAACTTGCAACAAGAATCACCAGCTCAGAAAGGACAAACACCCCAAGTTGCATCTGCCGTGGTTCTCCTGCTGCCCAGTCTCTGCAGCATCCCACTGTCATCACTGCTTCTGTAATGTTTGGAGCAGCTGGAGGCCGCTTAGAGGAGGAAGGTGCTGCACGTGAAGCCCCAAGGAAGCTTCACTGCCGCCCCTTCGCAAGCCCCAGCCTGGACTCTCAGCTACCCCGTGCAGCTCACTAAACAGCTTCACACCAACACCGCTAAGGTAAATGAAGCAAAGGTCTTGAGTTAAACTATTTGAGCTAAAAAAAAAAAAAAAAAAAAAAAAGGTATACCCAGCTATCAAGTAGGTTAAAACATCTAAGGTACTTGATGGATTTTAAAACAGTCATTCCTCTGAGAATGAAAAGATGGCAGCAAACTATTATTCTCATGAGAAAAACTTGTACAAGAATGGACTAATAAAGGGGTCTTCTGCCCTTTCTCTACTTCTTTAGCAGCTCTTCCGAGTTCCCAATGATGGAAATCACCAGGTGCTCTGTGCATGAGGATGTACACATTCCTTTCCCTTTAGAAACTTGCCAGCACCACCCCGCCATCACTGACCCAACCAACAAATTATGTCAGCAGTAAATGCTAAGCATATTTCCCTTTGAAGAAGCCTCTCTGACATCAGGATGAAATGTTCTGAGCCTCTTTGACATCAGTTGATTTAAATTATCTTTTGAAATTGTCTAACAGGGTAGATAAATGGAAATGTTTCAAGCAAACACCAAGAATGTTTCCCAACAGTAGATGAAGAAAAGTTAAAAACTCTGACTAGTCCAATAACAGGCAATGAAATTAAATCTATACTTTAAAAAATACCTTACCAACTATGCAAACCCCAGGTTCAGATGGGTTCATGGCTGAATTGTACAAAAACCTTAGAGAAGATGTAACACCAATACTGACTAGTCAAGCTTTCTAATAAAATGGAAAGGGAAAGACCACTCCCAAAAGTAACTCCTGGAAGCCACTGTTACCCATATTCCAAAATCACACCAGAATTCCACCAAACAAGAGAACCATAAACCAATCTCTAATGAACATAAATGGAAAAAATCTTCAACAAGCTGGGGATGTAGCTCAGTGGAGTAAGCGCTTGCCTAGCAAGCACAGGGTCCTGAGTTCGATCCCCAGTACCGCAAAAAAAAAAAAAAAAAAAATCTTCAACAAGATACTGGCAAACAGCCAAGTGTGATGGTGCACACCTGTAATCGCAGCACTCAGGAGACTGAGGCAGAAGGATTGCTGCAAGTTCAAAACTAGCCTGGGCTACGTAGTGAGTTCAAGACCAGCCTGGGCTACACACCAAGGTTCTGTCTCCAAAAAAAAAAAAAAAGAAGAAGAAGAAATTACAGATCAATCTCCTTAATGAACATGGATGCCAAAATCCTCAACAGGATACTGGCAAACAAGCTGCAATGATTAAAAAGATTATATACATCATGACCAAGTTGTTTCCTCCCAGGAATGCATTAACCAATTCGTTTATTTCCAAATCAGGTATCGCTGTCATTTTTCCAACATCACCCAGCACATCCTTCTTAAGATAGTTCTGTCCTCGTCAATGTACCCTGCTGCCAAACTTAACACATGCCAAGAGAAAGGATGGATCCAGTTCATCTCTCTGCCCCTTGTGCCTGTTCCAGAGCTGGTTCTCAGTGTGTATACCGAATATCAGAAATACTCTTCTAGCAAGGATATAAAAGCTCCTAGTATGTAGTCCATGTTTAAAAATTGTTCAGCAAGTGGTTCCTACAAGCAGGACATTACTCAGTAGATTTTGGAGCCCCTGCACTGATCTCATGGGGTGCAGTTGTGTTTGACCTCCAAGTTCCAACTGAGACTGAATAAGATCAGTAATGTGCAAGCTGACACCTCCCAGAGTGGGTGGAAGTGCAGCAGTCTATCTCCGGCTAGGGTACTGGTTTTCTGCCATGAGTGTTTCTCCTCCTGAGAGATTTTAATGTCCTTAACTTACCGTACTTCCTCAAGCAGCAGCTGTGCGCCAGGTGTCCTGCTCTCCAGTTCACAATCCCGGGATGGCTGCTCTCTTAGGCATCTTTTGTGGCAGTGACGACTTTCTTATTCCAACCAGAACAGGTGTATGGTCACCATAGACCATAAACTTACACTTAAATTTTCTGATGGCTGGTTATTTTGTTGGTTGTCATTTGAGAACTTGGTAGATATCAAATGTGTCAAGTTCATGGCCCCACAACACTGAGAAATGAAGTCACAAACCAAAGGAGAAAGATAGAAGTTTATTGGAAATAAGGGGAGGAAAATTGTTTCTGGATTAATAGGAGGGGTCCTGAATGGGGTGGCCACCAAGACCCTTTGTCAGGAGTAATTTAGACAGAGTCACAACATGGGTACCCCGTGGTTCAAACTACCATCAACATATAGCATTACAAGTAGTCACTTAACTAGTATTGATCCAGTAGGGAAGTAGGTCACATAGTAAGGGGACATGGCAAGAACAAAGGCATTTCTGGGAAAGGGTGGGTCCCAGGCACTCTGGTCGTTCACCTGGGTGTCTGATGGCTATCCAGACTTACTGGACCAGTCGGTGCTAATGACAATATAATTTCATGTTATTGTTTATCCCTTCAGGCCATTACATCTTTATCTTAAGGCCTGGCCTTCAGGTGCACCTTCAGCCACAATTTTGATGTCTTCATTTTTGTGCTTCCTTCCTTGAGAGCTCAGCCCTGCTCTGATTATACATTAATTTATGTCTAACTTAGCTGCCTACAGTAGTTTCCATAGAGGGGAAATAAATGTAACTCCCAACTTGCTAGATATGTCAAACTCATATTCCCCAGAATAATAGAAAAGAACAGTGGGAGTTAACCAGTAGGAAAAACTTACTGAGAAGGCTCCTGAGAGACAGGAGGGGACCCCAAAGCAGGCTGCCAACAAGCCCGCTCCTCAAAAGAAGTTTGATAGAGCAAAATCATGAGGTGGGTACAACGTAGGTCAAAACTATGATCAATCAATAAGATCATAAGTATAATCACTTAAGTAATATCGATTCAATGGAGAAACAGGTCACGTAGCAAGTGTCCTGGAAAAGAACAAGGACCTCTGTAGGAAAGGATGGATCCAGAGGTCCTGCTCACCCCCTGGGTGACTGATGTCGACCTAGACTTCTTTGGACCATATGATACCAATTATAGCATAATCTTCAATTTATTGCTTGTTCCTTGGGGAAGTGTATAGGCCTGGTCATTCCATCTTTATCTTGAGGCCTCACTTCAATAGATGCACCTCCAAACACAGTGTGTTTTCATCCTCTGCACTGACTCCCTCAAGGGTCTACCCCTGTCTGACTGCCTGTAATATTTCTACCTCACTTAGCTGTCTATGATACTTTCACTACAGGTCTTTTCTGGCCCAAGAGGCAGGAAATCTCTAAATTCCTGGGCACTCCCCAACCTTGCAACATTTATACCTGAGGCTGAAATAAAGAACCTATCCCACCCTTTTAAAATAAGCTTGCAGGTCCAGGTGCAGTGGCACATGCCTGTAATCCCAGCACTTGGGAGGCTGAGGTAGGGGAATCACTGTGAGTTCAAGGTCAGCCCCAGGCCTGGCTCCATAGGTTTTATTGGAGTTAAAACCTGAAAGGGACCATGGGCACCCAGACCAGAATCATCCTGTTTCTTACAGGGTATAGTGCTTTACAGAGTTGTCATAGGAAGCCGTAACTATCTTTGAGATAAGGCTGTTTTTGAGACTGTGGTCACTGGACCACTGGCTTTTCCCAAGATGGGTTTGACTGAGCCTTGTTGGCCTGAGCAGTCTATTCTGGAAAAATGGGTCACAGAATAAATCTTAGCTGGGCATGAATCTCAGGGGTGCACACCTGTGATTGCCCCACTTAGGAGGCTGGGGTAGGAGGCTTGCTAGCCAGGGCTCCATAACAAGCTCAAGGCCAACCCGAATCCACAGCAAATCTCTGTCTCAAAAACAATAAATAAGGGGCTAGGGTATAGCTCAGTGGCACAAGCACTTGCCTGGCAAGCATGAGGTCATGAGTTCACTTCCCAGTACCAAAAAAAAAAAAAAAAAAAAAAAAAAAAAAAAAAAAAAAAAAAAAAAAAAAAAAAAAAAAAAAAAAAAAAACAGTCTAATCTCAAACACAATAAAGGAGTGTTTTCAGATAGGTGATCTAGGCTATGTACTCTCATTGTCAGGTTACACTGCAGACCACCTGCCTGTTTTTCAAACTGATGCTGCTGCTTTCTGGGGAGGAGAAAAGGCAGTTTGCAGGCACAATTTGCAGGCATAAAGGACAGGCCCAGTTCCCAAAAATTATAGGCAATTTCAAAACTGTTAGGAAGAAATCTAACACTATTCTCTGTAAGTACAGAAGGATGGCAGTCACAAGCCCTCAGAAACAGGGAAAAAACTTTGTTTTGATGCTGCAGGTTTCCTCAAAACTATTATACAGCCTTAAAATCCCAATTTCCTTGCCTCCTTGTGAGAAATAAAAGTCTTTCAATTGGTCCATATTATCAGGCCCAACCAGGGTGCAACTTTCTGAGCAGACATGCTTTTGGCAAGCTGCAGTCCCAGCAAAGAGTGGGAAACCACAGAGGAGTCATATTGTCCTTGGATGGGTGGAACAGGATGTCAAAAAGAAGGGATAATGTGGAGCATAAAATCTCCTTGGCACCAGAGAACCTGAGAACATTTGTACATCTGCGTCAGCCATTTGAGAACCTTGACCACAGATGTGTACCCAGACCCCTTCACAGGGTGGCCCTCCTCCCAGATCCTATTAAAGTCCCTGCCTTTCTTTGCTCAGGGCTGGCAGCTTTCCCACCCTCAGCCTGCCCCCATCCACGCACAATAAATCCTGTGCCAAGCCGCACTTACCCCAGCCTTCTGGGTAGGCTCTTACCTGTACCGCTTGTCACAATACTTCGTTAACCACGTCAACAAGCCCTTGTCACAGAATTAACCATGTCAAATAACAGGCACACAGACTGGAATGGCTCACACCAGAAATAAGGTGCTGAGGTAACATAAGAGACAACTGCTAGACAAACAACTTTTCACGAATTACAGTGCTGAAAAGGCAAAAAGTCATAAATAATTCCAAAGAAAGGGAATGCATAGAGGGAGCAAGGAGCAAAAGAGAAAGAGTGCCGGAGGAATAGTCCGTGACCCACAGATCCCAGAGCCTGGGACCCGGGAGCGTAGGGTGTGAGTCAGAATGAAAGTGTTATACACAGCTCAATCAGGTAGAAATACTGTAGGCGGTCAGACAGGGCTAGGCCTTTGAGGGAATCTGTGCAGAAGGTAAGAAGATGTCAAAACTGTGGCTGGAGGTGCATCTGAAGAAGACTAAAGGCACAATGGCGAGATTTACATCCTTCCCTAAGGAATCACACAGAAACTTGTGATTACTGGTGCCACCCTTTTGAGATTTCCTGTATAAACCATTATCTCATTAGGTAGGGGTGGGCCATGCTCTCCCATGCACTAAAAGTAAGACTGTAGATTATCAACCAAGATTAATGATGTCATCCACATGCCCTTGCTACCATTGGATCAATATTACCTAAGTGACTATGTTAGTAATCTTATTGGTTGATCACAGTTTTGTCCCACCTTATACCCACCTCACTCTGTAAAGCTTCCCCTGTGAATGGAGTCCTTGGCAACCCATTTTCTGGGTTCCCTCTTGTCTCTCTCAGGAGCTGTCTCTTCCTCAATAAAATCTCCTACTTTCAACCTCTGTCATTCATCAGAATTCAACCTTCAATTTTGGGGAACATGAATTTGGCACACCAGGCACCTAGCAGGTTGGGAGTGACATTTATTCCTCTATGTGAAAAGCACACAACTTCTCAACTATTGATCATACCTATCGATCAGACACCCTAAAGGCATCAAACTGCCACCATTGCAGCCACTTAAGCTCTAAGAAATAAAATGAGCAAAATCTAAAAGCTACACTAGAAAAAGAAATTGCTCAAAGGAAGGATCAACTGGGGTGAGGGAAAAGAGAAAAGGGAAAAATACGTGTACAGCTTAGTTAAGATACTTGTACTACTGATTTTTATTATTGAAAGGAACAGTTAATGTTTAATTGTTTGATCAATCTTACATGCCTATATTTGTTTATATGAGTAACCAATTTGAAGATATCAATATGTAATACAATCACCATTGTTAATTTCCTATCACCTTGTCTGAAAATATGTATCGCTTGTATTGTATTATTTTGTAAGTGCCTATGTGCCTATTAATATATTTTCTCTTTTTGTCTTTAAAATAAAAAATAAAATAAAATGGGAAGAAAAACAGCAAAAAATAGAACTCCCAACCTGCTAGATATCAAATATGCAGAGTTCATGTCACCGAAAATCAAAGCATGAATTCCAAAGAACAGTGGAGGTTAAGAGTAGGAAAGGTTTATTGGGAAACAAGAATAATTCCACTGACAAGAGGAGTCCTGAAAAAAGTTACCACTGAGCCTCTTTCCCGGGGGTAATTTCTTTAGCAAAGTCACAAATGTGGATATAACATGGGTCAAACTATAATCAACTAATAAGATTACAAGTATAGCCACTCAGCTAATATTGATCCAACAGAGAAGCAGGTCAGATAGCAAGGGTACATGGAAAGAACAAAGGCATTTGGGGGAAGAGATGGGCTCAGATGCTCTGGTCACCCTCCTGGGTGACTAATATCTATCTGGATTTAATGGACTGGTTTGTACAAATTACAATATGTCTTGGTTACTTTCCTCTCATTGCTGGAAGAAAATACCTGACACCCAAAATTAAGGAAGGAAAGGTTCCTTTCATTCACAGTTTGTGGAGGCTTCAGCCCATACTCAGCTGGCTCCAAGGCAGAGTGGCGCATGACAGAGAGCAACAGTTCCTGGCGGTAGAAAACAGCAAAAGCAACAAGAGCAGCAGGGGGCAGAGCAAGCCTTTTTCCCTCCCTTACACTGTATGCCGGCTCCCCGCCTGCGGGTAGGTGTAGCACTCACACCCGTAATCCCAGCATTGGACCATGAATCAATCACAAATTCTAGTGTGTGCTCCAACCGGATCTCTTAGTCAGGGAGGAGCTCAGCCCACAGAGGAACATCTAGGCGGCCCCTCTGCCAGCACAGAACTCTGGGCAGGGGAACTGTGTGCGCACTCTGACCGGATCTCTGAGTTGGGGAGGAGCTCGGCCCACAGAGGAACATCTAGGCGGCCCCTCTGCCTGCACAGAACTCTGGGCAGGTGAGGTGTGTGTGTGCTCTGACCTGGATCTCTAGGTAGGGAGTAGCTCGGCCCACAAAGCAGCATCTGAGCAGCCTTTTGAGTGGAACTCTTGGCAGAAAGCTTAAGGGACATTCTCCCAAAGAGAAGGAGCCGTTGGAGCAGCCTTTGCAATGGACCTTTGCCTGGTGAGCTGCCTGGGTAATTTGTAGCTCAATATTTTGAATCTGATATCCAAAATGGGAAGACAGAAGAACAAAACGCAGTCTCAGAACTCAACCCCATCCAGAACAAGTCCTGGATGCGATGATATAGAACTAGGAAGTCACATACCTGCAAGTTCTGAAACGATTGCATTCGAAATAAAGAAACAACTCCATCAGGCCATAGAAGAGATTAAAGCAGAAATAAGCCACATACCTGCAATTTCTGAAATGATTACATCTGAAGTAACGAAACAACTCCATCAGGCCATAGAACAGATTAAAGCAGAAATAAGCCACATACCTGCAATTTATGAAATGAACACATCCGAAGTAAAGAAAAAACTCCATCAGGCAACAAAAGAGATTAAAGCAGAAATAATCTCTCAGACAAAAAATGAAAACTATAATGGAAGAAATGTTCTGCACACATAGAGAAGAAATAGATAAAAGAATAGAAGAAAATAGGAAACAAATGGAAACATTACAAGAGCAATTTAGGAATGAATTACCACAAATGAAATAGGTCCAAAGAGATTGCCAGGAATTGAAAACCTCCATTGAAAGCTTGCAAAACTGCTTAAATGAAGCCGAAGATAGAATTTCAGATCTTGAAGCCTGCATGGCAGCTAATGAGTGTGAAAGGAAGGATCTCATAAAGTCATCAAGGATCCAAGAAACATCAATCCAACAGCTGCAAGATGAGGCAAAAAGAAATAATATCCGAGTAATAGGAGTCAGTGAAACAGCAGGAGACAACACAAATGATATAAAAGGAATATTTGCTGAAATAATAGCAGAAAATTTCCCAAACACGGTAAAAGATACTGAAGTACAGTTAATCGAGACATATAGAACCCCAGCGAGCCATAACCCAAAAAAAAACACACGTAGACATAGTCAAGATTCCAGACACCCAGCAAAAGAACACAATATTAAAAGCTGCTAGATAAAAGAAACAGATCACCTATAAAGGAAAGCCCATCACAATCACAGCAGACTTCTCAACGGAAACCATGGAATCAAGAAGAGCTTGGAGCTAGGTATTACAGATTCTGAGACAAAACGGCTTCCAACCCAGACTGATGTATCCTGCCAAACTATCATTCAAATTCAATGGAGAAATAAAATATTTCCATGACAAAGAACAACTGAAGAACTTCATGAGTGCCAAACCAGCATTGCAAACAGCACTAAAAGATATTCTAGACAGAGAAAAAAGTGACCACAATCTCAAGAACAATAATAGAAAGGAATCCTCAAACAGAACAAGCAAGTAAATAGATAGCAAAAGTAGGAAAACAACAAGTAAATAGCATGGCAAGAATAAACCAACATATAACCATTATAACCATTAATGTAAATGGCCTCAATTCACCAGTCAAAAGGAAAAGATTGGCAGAGTGGATTAAGAATCACAATCCAATGATATGCTGTATACAGGAAACACATTTTACTCAAAAGGAAATCCACAGGCTGAAAGTTAAAGGATGGAAAACAATTCTCCATGGAACAGGTTCCCAGAAAAAAGCAGGGGTAGCTATTATGTTGCAAACAATGTAAACTTCAAACCAAAAACAATCAAAAGGGATAAAGAAGGCCATTATGTAATAGCTAGGGGTAAGCTGCAAGAGGAAGAGATAACAACCCTAAACATTTATGCACCAAATAATGGAGCACGAAACTTTACAAGTCAAATCTTAACAGACGTGAAAAATCAAATAATTAATAACACTACTGTAATAGGGGACCTAAACGCCCCTCTGACGCAAAGAGACAGGTCAACTACACAGAAACTCAGCAAAGAAATAACAGACCTGAACCAAAAGTGTGAACAAATGGACTTAGTAGATATATACAGAATGTTCCACCCCACAATATCAGAACACACATTTTTCTGAGCTGCACATGGGTCTTTCTCTAAAATTGACCACATTCTAGCCCATAGAACATATCTACCTGCTGGGGATATAGCTCAGTGGAATAAGCGCCTGCCTAGCAAGCGCAGGGTCCTGAGTTCGATCCCCAGTTCCGCCAAAAAAAAAAAAAAGAACATATCTACCTAAATGCAAAAGAATTGAAGTTATCCCATGCATATTATCTGACCACAGTGCAATGAAATTGGAAATTAATGACAAAAAGAACTCCAAAAACCGCATAAACACTTGGAAATTAGACAACAACCTCCTGAATAACCAGTGGGTCACACAAGAAGTTAAAGAAGAAATTTAAAAATACTACAAACAAATGAAAATGCAAATACAACCTACCAGAATCTGTGGGATGCAATGAAAGCAGTCCTCAGAAGGAAATTTATAGCAATGAACTCATATATAAAGAAAACAGAAAGAGAGCAAGTAAATAGCCTAATGCTACACCTCAAACTTTTAGAAAAAGAGCAACAAGCCAAACCAAAAACCCAAATAAGGTAGGAGATTATAAAACTCAGGGCAGAAATTAATGCAATTGAGATGAGGAAAACTCTACAAAAAATAAATGAATCAAAGAGTTGGTTTTTCGAAAGAATAAATAAAATTGATAAACCCCTAGCCAACCTTATCAAAAAAAGAAGGGAAAGAACTTAAATTCATGCAATAAGGAATGAAAAGGATGAAATCACTACAGATCCCACAAAAATTCAAAAGATCATTAATACCTACTTTGAAAATCTTTACTCCCATAGGATAGAAAATTCAGAAGAAATGAACAGATTCCTAGAAATGTACAAATTACCAAAATTGAGTCAGGAAGACTCAAAAATCCTGAACAACCCAGTATCAATTAATGAGATTGAAAATGTCATTAAAAACTTACCAACAAAGAAAAGACCAAGCCCTGATGGATTCACAGCAGAATTCTATAAAACATTCGAGAAGATTTAATGCCAACACTCCTCAAACTCTTCAATGAGATCGAAAAGGAAGCAACTCTCCCCAACACATTTCTGGAGGCAAGTATTATACTGATACCAAAACCAGAGAAGGACCCAACCAAGAAAGAGGACTATAGGCCAATCTCTCTAATGAACATAGATGCAAAGATACTCAACAAAATACTAGCAGATAGAATGCAGCGAATCATAAGGAAAATTATACACCATGACCAGGTTGGATTTATTCCAGGAATACAGGGATGGTTCAATATTCACAAATCAATTAATGTAATACATCATATCAATACAGCCAAAGACAAAAACCACAAGATCATCTCAATAGATGCAGAAAAAGCTTTCGATAAAGTCCAACATGCATTCATGTTAAAAACCCTAGAAAAAGTAAGAATAGATGGCCTCTACCTCAATCTGATCAAAGCCATCTATGAAAAAACAACAGCCAACATCATACTAAATGGACAAAAACTGAAAACTTTGACTTTAAAGTCAGGAACAAGACAAGAATGTCCATTGTCACCACTCCTATTCAACATAGTTCTGGAAGCATTAGCCAGAGCAATTAGACAAGAGAGAGAAATAAAAGGAATAAAGATAGGAAAGGAAGAAGTTAAACTATCACTATTTGCAGATGACATGATACTATACATGGAGGACCCCAAAAACTCCACAAGAAAACTCCTGGAATTAATTGACAAATTCAGCAGAGTAGTTGGATACAAAGTCAACAGCCAAAAATCAATAGCATTCCTATACATGAACAACAAACAGACTGAGAGAGAAATTGAGGAAACCATACCTTTTACAATAGCATCCAAGAAATTGAAACACTTAGGAATCAATCTAACAAAGAATGTGAAAGATTTATTCAGTGAAAACTACAGTACTCTGAAAAAAGAGATTGAAGAGGATTTCAATAAATGGAAAAACATCCCCTGCTCATGGTTAGGAAGAACCAACATTGTGAAAATGGCCATACTACCAAAACTGTTGTACAGAGTCAATGCAATTCCCATTAAACTGCCGTCAGCATACCTCACAGATCTAGAGAAAATATGCCTTAAATTCATCTGGAACCAGAAGAGACCCAGAATAGCAAAAGCAATCCTGGGCAACAAGGACAAGTCAGGTGGAATCACAATCCCTGACCTGAAATTATACTACAAAGCTACTGTAATAAAATCAACCTGGTACTGGCTAAAAAACAGACCTGAGGATCAATGGAAC
>PVLD010010456.1:33200-70807 GCA_004027595.1 Dinomys branickii | reverse complement strand
CCCCCCCCCCCCCCGAAAAAGCCTCTGAGTCCTCTTCTTGGGAAGAAAACTCACTTCATGGTGGACTCATCTGTAGAAAGAAGAGTTTCATACATTTGTACCCTGTTAGCTGGTGTAAAACTCAGTGTGTTTGTTTATTTGGGCAAGTGACCCTTCCCTCCCAACTAACTGTATCCTCATCCTGATTCTTCTCATTTTAAATGATTTCATGCCTTTTCCTTGCTGGAACTTTGCCTGACATCCCCAGACAGTTAAATCCTTTATCAGGCAGAACACAAACCATAGGGCTTCTCTGGATGTAAATTGTCTTCTGAAAATAACTTGGAATTTGACAATATGCGCTTGCCAGGACATAAATTTTATGACGCTTAAGTACAACTTCAGTGTTTGCAAAACAAACTATTCTGTCCAACAGGAGTTAAAGAAAAAGTAGGTCCATCCTGTGTAATAGAAAAATAGCACCCTGAGGTAAAGATTATGTAATGATACCAGTGTTTTATATTCTTTTCTGAACCCTTTGTTATAAATTATTATAATTTCCTGCTTGTATGTAGTACACTGAAGTATTTCCTACAGTGCTGTGTTTTGGAAAGTGTAGGGCAAGAAGCAGTCTCCAATATGAAAGGCAAAACCCAGCAGTTTTTGTGTCCCTGCTGTGTGTCATAGAGCTGCTAGGTTGGAGGTGGTGATGAGGGCTCTGGCGTGGACAGCACTGGAGTGTTCTGGATGTCAGAGCTGGCCGGGGAAGAATGAGAGAATGAGAATGTGGGGCATGGGTAGCAGGAAGCCTCTCGGCTTCTTCCTGGAGAATGGCAGCAGTTGCCTTTTGATAGAAAGGGTTATCTCTCTGTCTCTGTTTCTCTGTCTCTCTGTCTCTTTCTCTCACTATATATATATATATATATATACACACACACACACACACACACATATATATGTATATATATATATAATTTATTTATCTATTTTTTGAGACAGGGTTTTACTGTGCAGTTCAGGATGGTCTTGAACTCACTTTGTAGCCCAGGCTGGCCTTGAACTGGCAGTGATTCTCCTGCTTCAGCCTCTTGAGTGCTGGGATTACAGGTGTGCACCATCATGCCGGGTACGGGTGTTGTACTTCTATCACATAATTGCGGAACTGCCCTTTCTTCCTGTTGGGCAGAACAGTCTGTCCTAAAGTCTTTGAGGTTTTGTTTAGTTACTGGGCAACACTTAAACCATCCCAGAAAACATCCACGTGCCTGTGCTGCTATTCTCTGGGAGTGATTTTTAGCATCCACTGGGTCATTCACAGTCAATTCAGCCAATCCCCAGGTCTGGATCAGGAACTGAAATAAACCATGGTCATCAATTCTACCTGAGTTCTTGAAGTTTCCCAATCAATTTAGACCTAGATTGCTTTTTGCACTTCAAAGGAATGCAGCTTTTACAAACAAAAGTTGAAGCAAGACACAAAGATGGTCCAGTAGCATGTGGTGTTTTAGGGTTGGCTGAGTGCAATCAGGAATTTGATTAGTGGCACCAAAGACATAGATGAAAAGCAAAACAAAGGCTGTCTGTTTGAGAAAGAAAATGCCCGTTTGATAATGCTTTGAGGAAACACATGCGGGAGGCCTTGAGGGAGACCCTGCTCAGTTTGGGGTGGGGTACCATGTATTTCCTTTTTCCCTGTTATTGAGTGCCAAATAGAAGAAGAACCTGAAACACAGGGCTTCATTTTCATGTGCTCCCAGTTTTTTCTGAAGTACTGCTCTGGGACCTCGGCATCTCTGGCTTTGCTTTAGCAATGGCATCCCGAGTAGCCCCTGCACTTTTCCTTTCAGCGTTCACATCCAGAGTAAATATATACAAAGTGCCATTTTTGTGAACTGGTAGAAGTCTAGTTATTTGGAGGGCAAGACAGCCAGCAACCTAGCCTGCTCTGCTGCAGCTGCTGACTGGCATCTCTCTTCACTGAAATGTAACCTTCCTGTAAGAATTCTCTCCTTCAACAAACTTGAGCGAAGCTTCATTTTTATCTTCTTCTTGCACTTGGACTCTATCTTTGGTCCACTTAGTCCAGTTTGAGGAAGACTCTCCTGGATCAGTTTAACCAAAGTCTTCTGGCCTTAATATCTGATGAAATTCCTTATCCTCTACCCTTGATATTTCATCATTCTGGCCTGCCTTCTGCAAGAATCCCACCAGCTCTGATGTACTTGTGCCTACACTGACCTCATACCCTGCTTCCTAATTACAAATCCTCTCTTCCTCTTGTTTGCAGTGGTCCTTTGAGTAAAGTCTTCATGTCTTTGACAAGTTTCAGAACAAGAAAATGTCACGTCATTGTCGTTTTCTTTGACAAGGGTTGGCTTGAGTTTGATTCTCCGGGTTCTTGCCCAGAGCCTGAGTCATGATAGGGGCTCACATAATTTTGTAAGGAAAGAAAGAGTATGATAGAAATAAGTAGTTTAGCTTAACATGGCAAACCAGGCCTTTGAAGCCCAAAGACCTGTATTTTGTTTTGATATTTACTAGCTTTGGGACCACAGATAAGCCACTGAACCCTCCTGTGTTCTCCTTCCTAAGCTGCAAACAATGGGGATAATGTAGCCCATTCTATGCAATTGTTTTGAGGAAAGAAATGCAGTAATGTGAGAGTTAGGTACTTAGTATTCGATCCTTAAGTCATTATCATTATTACTGTCTTTAGTATAATAATAGCAAAATGACCACCCATTCTAGGGCACACAGGAAAGGTAGAGTTCCATCTAGGATTTCTCTACCTGTTCCAACGATTTCCATTTCCATTATGGAATTGATTTTGTTCCTTCCTGATCCATTTGTTGAAGCCTTAATCCCTCAGTTTATTATATTTGTAAATAGGGCTTGTTAGGAAGTATAGTCTTCCCTGGGTGCCTCTAGAGTTCATTCTAGAATCCCTATGGATGCCCAAATCAGTGGCTGCTCATACCCCTTACTTAAAATGGCACAGTGTAAATGCTATCTGAATGCTTGTTATTTGGTATGGGTTAGGGAATAATGACAAGGGAAAATAAAACTGTATATGTGCAGTACAGATGCAGCTTTTTGAATGTTTTTGATCTGTGCCTGGTGGAGCCTGTACATGGAACAGAAATAGTGGGCTGTCAGTAATTAAGGCTAAGGGAGGTCCAAAGGGTGGGGAGCTCATCCAATAGGTCTGTTGCCTTTATAAGAAGAGAAGGAGACATTGGATACCTCCCCCACCAAAATCACGTGAAGGTTTAGTGAGAAAATAAGGTGACTAACTGCAAGACAGGTAGCGAGGCCTCACCGGAAATCATTACAGCCGCCGACCATCCCAACACACATGTTAGGGCTCACCAGTTCCCACTATGTAGCCAACTCTCCCCCTCCTACCCTCAAACTGTCGTTTCTCTACCCATAACTGTATTCCTTACTGACTTAATCTGGTTTTATCAATTCCATCCAAGACTTACATGATTTTCCAGAATTTGGCTCTTCAAGGACTATATGATTACTTTCTTATCCAAATGCAAATTTGTATTCAGTGTTTCACATTTATAGTTTTATGTGACCAAGGAGTTAATTCATTTTGTAAACAAAACCTGACATAACTAGAAAAATTACACAGTATTGACAGACAGGCAAGAACTATCACATTAAAAAGGCAAAGAAATTTCATTATTTTGGCCAAAGAGAAGGTGGAAGTTTACACCTTTGAAGCACTGAGATAGTAAATGTTTGTAATTTAGCTTTTAAAAGAGTAAATCTCACTTGGGTGATGTCCCAGCTATTTATTGCCTAACATGCTGCTGCTTAATTTAATGGCTTAAAATAGTTGATTATTTATTTTGTTCATGAATCTGAAGTCTGTTGGACAGATCTCCCCAAGGACAGTGTGTCTCTGCTCTATGTGATGCCAGATGGGTCAGCTTTATTTCAGGCTGGAGGAGCCACCTTCAGAGGGATGCATTCACATGACCTACAGTTCTGGGAGCTTAGCCAGACTGTGGACAGGGTCTCAGGGCCTCTCCACATAGGCATCTCTGTAGCTGCTTGGACTTCCTCACAGAATAAGAGCTGAGTCTCTAGAGTGGGATCTCAAGAGACAGCAAGGAAGTGGAGGCTGCCAGTTGTTAAGGTCTGGACCTGGACACTAACCAGCATCACATTTGCCTTAATCTATTGGTCAAGTTGTCACAGACCTCAGTCTCTAGGGTGGAAGTCCTGGACCTTATCTCCCGATGAGAGACATACCAAATAACTTGGGGATTATTTTTCAATGTGGTATAGCAGATGATATAAATCAGAAGTTCTCAACCCTGGCTGTATTTTAAGAGCATTTTAGAGTTAAAAATAAGAGATCCATGATTGTGACCAGCTTGAGAGATACTGGTTTAATTGGACTGGGGGAGGCCCTGTAATCTTTGAGTCTAAAATATTTCTAGGTGATTCTGACTTGCAAACAGATTTCTGGGCCAAAGCTCTTCTATCTCAGGGTTGATCCAAGTGGATCATGAGTCTAAATCTGTGAACAAGTCTCCTCCTGTCATACTGAGCCTGCTGGAAGGAAAGACAACTTGGGAGTAGAGTTGCTTCAGGAATTTTCTGGTACTAAATGAGCCTAGAGGAAAAATTTTCAAGTAAATGGACTTGCTAAGATCACACATGCAGTTTGTAAATATTACAAAAAAATCAATAATGCTGCCATATTGCTGTGATCTAATTTGTCTTTTCTGATTGTGCAAAGCATGAGTAGGTGTTTGGCATTGCATTTCCAGACCTCAGAGAGCAATGTTAAACATTTATAGTGCAGTTAATCATCTGCCAGAAACATACAAAGGCATAATGTCTCATTAATAATTATTAAATCACTGAGTGACATGGAAGGAGTTCCCTCCTTATACCAGTAACCACTGCAGCTGGGGTCATTTGTGATTCACAACAGGCATGTCTCCGGTAGTACAAATTTGCTTGGGGAAATTAATAAAAAAATCTTATTCACAGATAGATATTAGACAAGGAGGAAACATGCATCTGGATCGCTGCAGTATTCACCCAGGGCCAGGGGATACTCCTCCCTGATCAAGGCCGGGTTAACGTTCAGTGAGAAAATTGCTAGGAGTGGAGCCATGCAAGGAAATGATCTTATTTGCTTTTGGAAGTTAGATAACTTGCCTAAAAAGGCTGGGCTTTGGGGTTTTATTGATAAGTATAGGTATCATTTTGTGAATAGAGGAGCTACATGTTTTGATTTGCAGTGAGGTCAGGTTGCAAGACGACATCTGAATTTTTCAAGGTTTAGGGTTTCTTTCTGATGCTGTTCAGGAGAATTGAAAAAGATTATAAAAACCTTTAATATCAGGTATATTATTTTAGTAACACATAAGAAGTGATTGTATCTTTGTAGATTTCACCTATATCCCCAATAGTCAGTCTAGAGAATGTGAAGTTTTAACCTTTTAAAAAGTTGTTAAATAAAAGCTTTATAATCTCTATAGGTGACAGTTATGTGATCAAATCAAGCAAAATGGTGACCTGGGGTTGTGTAGTATTGCTATGAGTGTCACATACATTTAGTCTTGCCCTGTTCTGACATTCTATATCACCAACAATCCTCTAAGCAAACATTTGGTATCTTTCAACCTTGCTCATTACTATGCTAGGACTTTGACAAAAGTATCTGGTAAACAGTGCTCACTTTTGATTCACCTCATCCACTTGGGAGCTAATAGTCCTTTCCTGCCATTAATTATTCCATCATAGAGTTGTTAAATACAGCCCTGACCATAGATCTTTGAGTCACTGTGTGTTGAAGCATTTATTAGCTGTTATTTAGGGGGAAAAACCGTAAGAAAATCTGGTTGTGTTACTAAGCTTTTGGGAGGGAGGGCCACATTCAAAATGCTTCTTAAAATTTGGCTAAGATTATCTTTCATGTTAGTTTGCTTGAGGAAATTAATAAATTTTTGTCTTTCCTCTGTTTAGAAATGCTTTAAATTACTTCTAATGATGCATTCACTTTTTCAAAACATCATAAATAGAAGTGGGCAAGGAGAAGAAAAATTACTGGTGGAAGATATAACAAAGAGCCGAGCCTGAGCCCACATAAAAATGCAATATAGTCTGTAACTTTTATATCACTCAGGTTCTTCCAAAAGTATTCTAGAAACCAAAAGAAAAGGGACATTTGATTGGTTTTACTATTCAGACTTCATGACATTAAAGAAAACCACATCTTAAGCAGATACACCATTCACACTGATTGTATGACAAGAACAATCTTCCGTTGGGATTCTGCCTAATGAGGTCACTGTATAAAGTAATAGCATCTTGCATGTTCTCATCATAGATATCTGAGGTTCCATTTGGGGTGTCTCTTACTGTGTTTCTCAGTGTAGACTTCTAGTGTTACCCCACCCCCATGTCAGTGAACATCTTTCCACTGGAGAAACAAAGAAAACTGTGTGAGTTATTTTTCTTGTTGTTGAAACAATATACTCAACACCCACAAGTTGAAGGAGGAAAGGTTTATTTCAACTCACTGTCTGTGGAGGTTTCTGTCCAGCGTCAGCTGGCTGAAAGGCAAGGTAGCATCACAGAGGGGCATCAGAAAGGAGAAAGAGTTTATGGCATGGCAGGTAGAATGCAGCAAGGCAACTAGCAGCAAGACTATCTTTCCCTTTATATTTCATCCAGGCCATCAACCTACTGCTTGGCGCTACCCTCACCCAGGGTGGGGCTTCCATCTACACCCAGAGTGATGCCAAACTAATTCAGTTACCACATCCCCATAATCCTAGCTTCACGGCCCTAGGTGCAGTCACCCCTCAAAAGCCCCACCCATGAGTGCATGAGACTTTGGGAAGACATCTACATATAACCATAACAGCAAGGCAGAACTGATGGTTTTCTGCTTAAATAAAAATTCTAAGTCAGCACGGTGGTGTACCAATATGGCTCGGGCCACTGGAGGCCATGTGGCAAGCCCCGACTTCCTCTTCTCTGGTCAAATTACAACTTTCTACTTCCGTTTTGCAACGTTTTATCTCCTTCTTCCTGCCCCCTGCCCAATCACTATCTGCTGCTTTTGGCAGACAGCCTCCTAAACCCGACCCCTAGCCTGGCCCTATATGGCCATTGTTCTCCCCACCCAGGCCCTCAGAAGCTGCTCATCTCCCTTTTTTTCTCTGTGCCAGCAATAAAGGCATTTTTACTTTGTTCTGTTTTTACTTGCACCAGAAAAAACTAACAAGAATGTGTAGAAAGATCCTTAGCTCACAAATTCATGCTGGTCTAGCAAAATCAAGGGCAGACTTTATGGTATCTGTATATAAGAAAGAAAATAATAGATTTTTGTGCAACCTTTAAAACTTTTTTTCGTCTCTCTGAGTTTGATAAATACAGAAGGTACCAGAAAGTTTAACATTACACTTCTAGGTGGTTGCTTAGAGGATGTGTGTTTCACATTTGCAGTTAAGTGTGGAATCAAAGGCTCTAACTGAAGGTGCAGGAGCTGGGGTAGTTATAGCCTGTGAAGACTGAGGCACTGGAAGCAGACTGAACTGATGTCCATCCCACCCGTGCTGAGAGGTGAGCGGAAAGAGTATCTGTGCACATGCAGAGATGGATTGTGTTTTACTACCTCCGAGTATTTTTGCAATTACTGTTGCAGGCACATGAGAATTAAAGATGGGCTGACAAATGATAATAATCAACCTGAGTCATTGCCAAAGGCAGAGGGAGTGAGGAAGTAGGATGGTTGATTTGTACAGATTCCAAGATACATCTAAATGGAGCTCTCTGACAAAGCCACTGATTCATTTCTCTATTTATTCATATAATACCTATCCACTGAGCAGCTGTATGAGAAGCATTGTGTCAGGTACTGGGATCCCAAGAGGAAACAAATGGCTTGGCTCTATATTTTCGCTCTCATCATCTGCAGGTACACTAATGTTTCTTTTGCTTTTTGTGGATGTTCTGGAGATTACAAGTTGTTTTCCAGTTTCCCAGGAGCAGCGACCTTCAGAGAGCAGTGGCTAAGCCTCCTAATGTGGTCATGTAAAGATTTCAGTTCTAAGTTATGGTAATTCCAGAGGTCCCAGTGTCAAAGACAGCATCGTTTTCTTTCTGTTTTTAAAATTGAGTAATAAAACAATGGTTAGACATTACCTTGAGCAGCACAGATAAGAGCCATTTGAAGTTTTTCACTTGAATAACTGTTGCAAAGCTTTAGTTTTATACAGAATGATTTTGAGACCTAATTACTAAATCCTAATAGCTGTTTTTTTTAAGTGTCAGAAATAGTAGGGGGAAAATCCTTTTATTCTTAAGAACTAGCATGGAATGAATAGCACAAAATATTCTCTCTTTTTTTTTTTTTTTGTCTTTTTCAGACAGGGTCTCACGGTGCAGTTCAGGCTGGCCTTGAGCTCACTGCTCTCGAGCTCACAATAATCCTCCTGCCTCAGCCTCCCAAGTGCTGGGATTACAAGCATGAACCACCGTGACCAGTTTAGACAAAATATTCTTATTTAAATTTCCTTTCTCCTTTTCAAGTAGATGATCAGAGTCTTTGAAGATATATACACATTTATGAAGAATGGCATATAGGAGGAGTTCTTTACCATAATACACGGAACTCCCTATTATGAGGGAACATTCCAGTTGGAACATGATGGCTCTAGCCCAACCTCTTTCCTTTGCAGATGAAGATCTGTGTTTTAGTGGGTGTGTTGGGGGTTCCTTATAAACACCATACATAAATTTAATAGCAGAGCAAATATAGTGCTAAACACTTATAATGATGCTAAAGCCTTATAAGCCTAAGGTAAATTCAAAATAGCACAAGTTATAACATGTGGAATACACCTAAGCCCCCGTACATCACGGCTTACCAACATGATGTGCTGTAGAGCTCCTCCTGTACACCATTCTTCATAAATGTGTACAACTCTTCAAATGATGGCAACCTGGGAAGACTCTGATCATCTGCTTGAAAAGGAGAAAGGAAATTTAAATAAGAATATTTTATCTCAGCTGGGCATGGTGGTGCACACCTGTAATCCCAGCACTTGGGAGGCTGAGGCAGGAGTATTGTAGAGCATCAGTTGTTTCTCTCTGTGATCTTGTGGCTAGCTGGGAGCTGTGGCTTACTACTCCAGACCCACAGCACTGCATATCACTAGCCTAGGAAATGATCCAATGCAAAACTGTAGTGCTGTTTTTATTGAATGTGTGTCACTTTCATACAATTGTAAAGTTGAAATATTGTGAACTGGAGACCATTTGTGATGAGTTTAGTGCTTTTCTCAATCTCATGGCATGTTAGTGTCTTAGTTACTTTTGTTGCTGAGACAAAATACCCAGTGCCCATAATTAAAGAAGGTAAGGTTTATTTAGCTCACACTTTGTGGAAATTTCAGTCTGTAATCAGCTGGCTCCAAGGCAGGGTGAGGCGGCATGGCACAGGGGCAGCAGTCCAGAGCAGCCAAAGACAGCAAAAGCAACAAAGAACAAAAGGCCGGGCAAGCCTATTTTCCTCTCCTAGTAGTGTATATCGACTATCTATCCACACCCACACCATTTCTGTGCCTTCCTCTTGCACAGGCTCAGGAAGAATACAAAGTAAGGACCCTGGCTCCCTGCTGAGACACATAGTTAACCTTCTCAACTTGTCAAGTTTAGAATGAACAGCACCTTAGATCAGGAACAGTATGTCCTTTTCACCCTAGAATGTAAAACTGCTGAGTTATTTAGGTAAGCTTCTAGACTCCTCAAGTTGACACAATGTATCAACCATAACAGTTAATGAGTCTAACTGGGTACTGGCTACCCTATTTCTTTTGTACCCAGAATACCCACTCTGTAATTTGCCAGGCTGTAGGTCTAGACAGTGTCTGTCATGGTAATCACTCTCTCTTTGCTGGTGAATGTGCTCTGGTCTGTGTTATATATGGGGAGCTTTGTTAGCAGTGTTTGGGGAAAGTTTTGTCTCTATTAAGAGGTAACCTTTGAGAAGAGATCCCATTGATTAATAGCTCTCTTACTTTCTTCATCGGGTATTGTCATGGGAGGACATAAGGCTTAGGGATATGGCAGTTCCCTTGTGACCATTATAGGAGGCTGTTGCCATGGCATTGAAGTGGCTGATAGGAAACAGGAAGTCAACCTCATCTTCATAGATGCTATTGTTTTCAGCAAACTTGGGACTGACTGCATCTTTCCATTTGGTTAGCAGGACTTTCCTCTTGTTAAGCCAGTGGAAGGATGCAGAATGGAACCAAGTCTTCAGCCATGAACTTCTGGGGACACTCAAAATCCAAACTATGATACTATCCATCCATTTTGTCATCTATCCATCCATCTAACCATCCACCCACCCGTACATCCATCCATCCCTCTTGTTGAACATCTTCTATATCCTAAGTTCAATAACTGTTATTGTGTATAATAATATATATGGCTCTTGACTAGGAGACCCTAGAATCAAATCAGGAATGGCAAGAGATAAACACACAATTATTTCACATTGTGGTGGTAGTGATAGATATGGAAATTTTCCAGAAGAAGGAGCTGTTCTGATTACTTATTATTATGTAACAATTCAAAACTTCATGACTTAAAACAAGAAAACCATTTATTATCTCCAATAGTTTCTAGGGGTTGAGAATTCAGAAGCAATTTGGTAAGGCAGCTGCAGCTCAGAGTCTCTCTGAGGTTACCATCAGGTGGTGGCTGAGGCTGTGGTCATCATGATGGCTTATTCCCTCACATCTAGCATCCATGCTGGGAAGACACAGCAGTGGGGTCTGGAGCCATTGGGATACCTGGGAACCCTGGGACATCTCTCCATGTGTCTGTTTTCTCTGTAGAGCTTTTCTTACTTGGAGGCTTCATGGCATATGGATTTCTGATGTGGTGGCTCATGTTTCTAAAGATGGTACAAGGAATGAGCCATTAAAACTTGTATAACTGACTTGAACCTTGTGTACCATGATTTTCATGCATTCTGCTCCTGTAAGCCCTCATAAAGACATGTTCAAGATCAAGGGGAGAGGACATAGTTTCTACCTTCTGGAAGGAGTGGTGGCAAATCACTGAAAGAGCAAAGGAAACTGTAAATACCACTGTGGCCTTTTTGGAGGTGCAGCTGGCTGCAGCATCTGTGTATGGTAACTTTCTTCATGAGAAAATGTGCAGGGGGCCATGTGGAAGCCTCCACAGGTGAGGTGGTGCTTGGGCAGAGTTAGAGGATGGATAGAGGGTAATAGCCTGGATTAGGCAGGTAGGGTTTGTTTTTATTCCCTATCTTTAGATAGGGAAACTAAGACATAAAAGATTTTTAAAATCACAGGATTATAAATTTTTGTAATGGAAATCTTGGTTGCTAATGTCCAGTGCGGACCTCAGCCCTTTGAAAAAGCCAAAAGATTCTCAACCAGAATGTGGGGCATCGCCTCAGCCCAGAGTGCGAGAAAATAGAATACACGAGAGTTAGCCTGGGAGCTTTCATTTGACAAAAAGAAATATGCGTTAGAGAAGGTGAAAATGCTGGGCTAGAGCCCAGTGCTGCAATTAATTTTAGATCCTTTTGTTGAATTCTTTGAGCCTAAAATCTATTAACCAGAAATGCTTAATAGAAAATTACAGATATTGCAGATTCTAAGAACTATACTTGAATTTAAGAGGAAAAAGACCTTTCCCTCATGGTTAATTCCTCAAAGAGTTTCCAGCTGCACTGATGGAACCGTGTCAGTGACTGACTGCTTTCCCCCTTATCTGTTTTCTGTAAGCCCTTGAGGATTATTGAGTGGGAAGATTATTTCCTTAGAGATTTTTCAAGTCAGCAACTCTTTATTGAGAACCTGCTGTGTGCCAGAAACTGTGTTGTGGGGACAGAACACACACGTCACAGTATTTCCTCTCAAGGAGCTTATACCACAGTTAACTGGAGTGACAAGAGACGCTGTGATACACAGATATGCATGCACAATGATGTTTGTGTTAAAACTGGTTTCAAGGACAGGGGCTGTCCTGTAAGCAGGGGTGCTGGGTAGGACATGTAGGGCTTCTCTAGGCTCTGTGGGTTGGGAGTAGCTGGGAATAAAATCTATAATCTTGTGAAGCTGCATAATCAAGTACTATATTAACTGGATTGGTAAGGATCAAAAATAAAATTCATTTCCTCTCCTAGCATGTAGATTCTATTTGTCTACGGGGGTTAGATGTTTTTAGCTAATATCTCTTGGCACCTTTGTGGGTCAGATACAGAACTAATTTATTTTCTCATTTTGCTTAAAAATTGTAAATGCATAAGTACCCCTGACTACACTTCAGATTCTGTTTGTGTGGCTGACGTGGATGAAATTCCCATACTTTACAACATTAACCTTTTAAATTAGTTTTTATTTTGGATGCATGGAGTACGACATATTCAAGGACTAATTGCTTTGGACTAACTCGTTATATTAGGGAAGATTTGATTCTACTTTTAAATGTGTTTTTCTTTGTAGTCTCCTCCTCAAGCTGGCATATTTGGCTGAATTTTCCATTACAGGAACTTCTTAGTTTCCAATAAATTTGATTTGTGGCTATGGGAAGAAAAGGATCAAGTGTCTTTAGACAGAACTTCTAGAACCTCTGTACCACTCTCATCTTGGATGCTTTTTCAGATAGCTCTCAGAAGTGCATCTTATCTCAGACTCTTAACTGTGCCTGGGTCCTCATCACATGTCATAGCAAGGCTGATGCCTTCACAGACACCAGTCATGACTCACATACCTGACAGTAGGCTGATGTCCACATAAGATACAGCACAGCCGTCCTGTGGAACCAATGCTGTGGTGAAGTGAATGCCATGGCTCTGGGTGTTCTATCAGAAAGAATCTCTTAGATGTATTGCTGTAGCAAAGCAGCAAGTGTAGAACAATATATGACACTGTATATGCAGGTTAGCCCAGATTGCAATGCTTTGTATTTTCATGAGTACATACGAGTGCATAAATTTAAGGACAAGTTCTAGAGGGAGATATGCCAAAGGTATGAGTGTTACCTTTGTGAAGAGAGGATTGTGAATGAGGGACCAATGGGACATGGTCTTCACCTGTGAAAGTTGAGGGTCTTGTTGCAAGTATTTATGTTTTAATAAACAAATCACACTCAGGGGTTACTCACGTGACTTTAAAAACTGAGGCGAAAGCAGATAAGCATGGCTGTTACATTAGGCAACTCACCTCCTGAGTCTACTAAGGTTGTTGTGAGACTCACACAATAATTTATAAAAAGTGACAGGCTCACAAAATTAAAAAATAACTTTCTTTCTTCATGTATGTAAAGTTAGAATCTTGACTTTGTGGCTGCAGCATCAAAAATGACCTGGTGTTTTCACAGTTAAACACTCACTTGGAGTTTCTTATGGATCCTTTAAAAACAACTTCCTTTGGGTTGACACATAGAGACCTGAGCAGCATCATGTGAAGTGAAATTAGTCAGGGACAGAAAGAAAAACACCGGATGATCTTACTCATAAATGGAATCTAAACGAGTTGACCCCATCGAGGTTTAGAGTAGAAAACTGGGTATTAGATACTGGAGAGAACATGGAGAGAGGAGAGGGAGAGAGTTCAGGCAACAGGCACAATGTTATTGTTTGACAGGAAGAATACATTCTGGTGTTTTTATTCTTTTGTTTTCAAGGTCAGAAGCTCACGCCTCTCAGTAAAGGTGTCCTGAACTTGCTGTGCAGAAATTCTCTTTGCTTTTCCCCACTACTGCTCCTACAGAATTCTCCCTGCGCAGGTAACTGCCTCCCCGGGGTGGAGGTAGGGCCTCAGCACCACTGGCATCATTTATATTCCAGCCCCTGATGAACGCAGAGAGAAATGTTTTCAGCTCCTGGAACATTCTGGGGCTTAATTCTCTCTGGCTATCTCCTCATGAAGTTGTTCTTTGTTCACCAAGTGGGCATTTGTAAATCAACGGGAATTTTCCCCTGAAAGCAAGAGGTAAAAAGAGAGACAGCGCCGGTGAAGCAGGGAGGCTTTTCAGGGGGCGGAGGGGTCACACTGGACTGCACCACGGCGGGGCTGCTGCAGCCCACAGTGGAAGATTTCCTTGTCAGTACATTGGAGGGTCCACATGGGACAGGAAAACTTGAGTTCTTTCCTTTATACACACACACACACACACACACACACACACACACACACATACACACACGTATATACATATATCTATATTTATTTTAATAAAATCATTTCTCTATTGAGCTTTCCAGGATGATGGGCAATGTGGCTTTTTAGTTTCCTGTTGTTTTTCTCAGAACACACTGTCTACAGAGCACTTGTATTGTGTGCATATTGAGATAAAAGTGTTGGACATCTTTTCTTAACTTTTTTTTTTTTTATGGTACCAGGGATTGAACTCAGGACCTTGTGCTTGCCAAACAGGCACTTATACCATTAAGCTAAATCTCCAACCCCCTTAACTTCTTGATAATAATACGGAAAATGTGTATTCCCTGCTGTTGTTGGAGGCTTTTCTGTGGATGTCTGGAGAAATGGACATATAGCTCAAAGATTTGCCTACAGGAATTGCTGGAATGTTTAAGTATGCCTACAAATGGTCCAGGCAGCTGACGGATGGCAGGAGTTTAGATTTGGGGCTCTTGGCTTGAGAAGCATCCCCTTTCCTTCCTCATTTTCTTATCCCTGGCTGAAATTTTCACTGTAAGAGTCTTTGCAGGCAGAGTGTGGCATGTGGTTCCCGTAAAATACTAAATAAACTAGGAAAGAATCTGGTCAAGTCAAGGATTTTCAAATAGAATTTGCATAACCTAAGCCACCCAAAAAGCTACTGGGAAAAAGAAAATGTCTGGTAGGCATGACATTGGCATTACCAGTATAAATTGGCACAATAAAGGTTTAAGTTGCTCTCAGATAAATAAATCTGTGCAGTTTAACCAGGTGCTTTCCACAGTATTCAGTTTTCATGCAAACTTTCTTAATGTCTTAAGGAACACATATTCTCAGAACTTAGGATATTTTGGACTGTTATTGACAGTAACGACAGGGTGGAATTATAGTGCTATTTCCCCAGTCACCCTAGCAACTCTGGGGGTTTAGAAAGGCTCCCAGGGAAGGCATTAAGGAAGATGTACACTCTGGAGCTTTCTCCAAAATGAAGTGCATGTTCAGTGGTGTCCAGAGCTCCTAGAATGCCCTGGTAAATTGATTAGCTCCCAGGGAAACTCATGACAAGATTTCTATTAGTATAGGCTCAAAGTTTGTATTAACTTTAAGAAGGTTGCTTTCAGCTCTTAGTAATGATTGTTTTAGAGTTTTCTAGTGATGTGGGAGAAATGTAATTCCCATTAGACGTCAAATGTGTCCAGTTTGTGGTCCCATGACATCAAGAACTGACGTTGCAAACCAAAGGAAGTAGTCAGAAGAGTTTTACTGGAAACAAGGATAAGAATAGCTCCTGGATTTCCAGGAGGGGTGCTGAATGGGGTGGCCACCAACGGTCTTTATCAGGGGCAATTTATAAACCAAAATCACAATATGGGTACCATGCAGGTCAGACTACAATCAACCTATAGGATTACAAGTATAGCTGTTTAGCTAACATTGATCCAGTAGGGAAACCAGTCCCACAGCAAGGGTACACGGAAAGAACAAAGGCACTTTGGGGAACAGAGAGGAGTATGGGTCTGGATGGTCTTGTCATCCATCTATGCACCTAATGCCTACCTGGGCCCACTGGGGAATATAATCTCAAATTACTGTTTATCTCTGGCAAGGCATGTAGACCTCACCACAGCACTCCATGATGCACCTCCAGCCACAATCTTGCTGACTTCCTTGAGGGCCCAGTCCATCTCTGACTACATTAATTTCTATCTAATTTAGCTGCTGTGAATCATTATGCTCCTTATATGGAGTAAATGTCAACTGGATTTACACACTAAAACAAACGTCCTTTCTTCTTTTTGCCCTCTTCCCTTCCTTTTCTTCTTTCTTTTTGCCTTTCTCTTCTTTACTCCTTCCTTCATTTTCTTTTTTTCCAAATAGTTCACTCTCTTTTTCCTTCTAGATTTTCTATTTGCTTCTCCATTAAAGCCACTAATTGCTTTCTCAATTAACCAGTTTGTAATTTCTCTTTCCTAGTGCTGGGAATGGAACCCAGGGCCTCACACATGCTGGGTGAGTGCTCTGCAACTGAGCACGCCCTAGCCCAGTGAATGGATTTTGGACAGTCTACTCCTTCTGAACTTCACACTATCACTTAGACTTAGCTCCTTCTAACACTGTACCAGTTGAGAGTTTGCTTCTCCCTCTCCTCTTCTTCCTCCTCCTCTTCCTTGTGTCACCTCCTTCTCTTTGTCTTCATCCTCTTCTTCTTCCTGAAATAAAACAGAGTCAGTAGAGATTAATGACTGAGAGAACAGGCCTTGGCATCACATAGACTGTTCAGGTTTGGACTCTGCTGTGGTGGACAGTGTTGCCTGGTCCAGTCTCAATTTCTAATTGTCTTACACCACCCGCCCCCGTTCCCTTCCCTTATGGAAGGTGTGAATGCTAACAGCCGAAGCAGCTGGAATTAACTACTTGATGTTATTCTGGTAAACACATTATTATTTAAGAATATATCAGGAACAAGAGTGGAGAAGGTGCTGGCTGCGTTACTATTTTCCATAGAACTAGTTTTTATCTGTTTCCACGGACACTCTAGTACAGAATTTGTGATTTTTTACAAATGAAATGCCAGTGAAACTATTTTCTCTATGCTGAAGAATATAGTACAAGTTGGGATCCATATACTTCTCTTAGCAAGTTCTTGGGAGTAAAGAGACAAAAGGATTTTGGAAGGTGGAAAAGTGGGCAGCTGTCTAGCTCTAGACACATGTCTAGAGCTAGACAGCAGCCCACTTCCATGTGGGGGTGGATGAGGACTGAGTGTGGCCTGGGGAGTAGGATCCTAGAGGAGGTTGGTCAAGCCCGTGAGACAGGAAAGCTAATGCTGTGGATTATCAGGCTCAGTGTCTAGAGGAACCAAGATAGTACCTGGAGAAGTAGGCAGCATTACATGCCTCAGAAATGGGATGAGGATGCACAGCAGCAAGCTTGGCACAGCACAGAATAGATGGCACAGAGAGAACTGGGGTGCAGTGTGGTGTGGTGACTGTGTGTGGCAGTGCTGCTCCAAAGTGGCTCTTGCCAGCTGTGCTGAGGGAAGTCTGTGCACTGGCTCAGGGGAAGCATGTTTACTAGGTAATAGCACCACGCCTGGAAACCCTGTTTCACTGAGGTAGACTGTCACCAGGGAACAGCCATCAAAAGATTTTCCTGATAGGTCTCAGGTCATTGACTACTCAAAGATGTTTTGTCCTGTTTCCTGGATTTGTTTTTACAGCTCGTCCTAAGCTGGTGTTTTGAATGTCCCTTGATTTTATGGCTTTACTACTCACCTTCCAGGCATTTAAATGGTCTCTCTATCATCCCAGCCCACTGAGCATGGTTCCTCAACCCTGGGCCAAAGATCACTTAGTGAGTGAGCCCAAATGCAGTTGCTTTCGGGCTGTGTTGACTACTAGTGTTGGCGTGATTGTCTGAACAAAATGCATGAGTATTTCTTTGTCACTGGGCAGCTTGTCCCCGGCTTCAGTGGAAAGCTGGCATTTGCAGGTTGATGACTGGCTTCTGGATTTTTCTCCCCCCCCCTTTTACTATAAGGTAAGAGTTTAGACACTTATTTAGATTAAGAGAAGAAGACTTCAATTATTTTTCATATTCAGATTGGAGGCCCGTGGTCTGCACTCTACATACATGTGTCTCATAGAAGACTACCTCATGCATAATTCAAATCTGGACATGGTTCCTGTGGGAAAGCCAGGCAGAATGCATGCACTGTCAGGGCAGGTTAGAGAGGTCGGCATCCATGTCCTCTTTGTGCTAGGTTTTAGTTTGCACCCTGCGTTTGTCAATTTGCTGTCTGCTTTCAGAGCATCTACATACAGTTGTAAGTTGTAAGTACAGTTGTAAGTACATATAGGCATGTAAGTTGTTCAGGTCAGAGCCTCCACTGTACAGATGGTTCCAGAATTATGAAGATTTAATTTAGGATTTTTCCACTTTCTATTCTACTTTTCAATAGTAAGAAAAGTGATTTTCATTCCCCTCCAGGACAGCAATATGCAGTCTCATACTTTTCTTTCTGTGTGCAGCACTGGGGATTGATCCCAGGGCTTCATAACGACTAAACCTCCAGCTCTTATTTATTTATGCAATTTTACTTTTTTAAGAAAGGATTCGACTAATTCAGTAAATTGTCCAGGCTGGGCTTGAATTTGTAATCCTTCCGCCTCAGCTTCCCGGAGTGCAAGGAGTATAGGCGTGCACTGCTACTCCCAGCTGCTATGACATTTTAAATGATATTGGACAACAGCAACAAGTCCTAGTTCCCAGTTAGCCACTTGATCCTGAGGTGAACACTTCATTATTATTATTATTGTTATTGGGGGTAGTGGAATTGAACTCAGGACCTTGCGCTTGTCAGGCAGACACTGTATGCTGCTGAGCTACATCACTGGCCTGAACACCTGAGTCTTGGTACTGCGTTGCTGATCTATTGTATTTGGTAGGTGTTCTGGTTTATATTTAGATGTCCCTCCAAAGCCTCATGCAATCACAGGTGGGGCTTTTTCAGAGGTACTGGATCTAGAGTGTGTGACTCTGGGATTGGTTCATGTTGAACCAAGGGCACTGGGAGTAAGGGTGAGTGCCACCTGCCCCAAGTGGCCTGGATAAGATTAAGGGCCAGAAAGAGCTGTGGTTGTCTCCTGCTTGCTTTGCTACCTTCTGCCTGACATGAACTTGTTTTCCTCTATGATGCCCCTCTGCCAGGCCACCCTGTCTTGGAACCAGCTGATTATGGACTAAAACCACTACAAACTATGAGCTAAATAAACCTTTAATCCTTTAACTTGTGGGTATTGAATATTTTGTCTTAGCAATGAGAAAAGTAATTAAGACAGTATGGTTGACATACTTAAGTATTTTGAACTTATGATATTTCCAATTTACAATGAGCTTATGGGGATATAATCTCATTATAAGTCAGGGTATTTATACCATATACAGTTTGGCTTTGTATATTTTTAAAAAGAATTGTGGAAAATAGCTGTAAGTGTCTTGTTCTAATAAACATGGAAACTTTTCTGAAAAAGAGCAGTGATATGCCTGATGCAAGGGTATGCTTTCCTCACTTGCACAAAACACTGGCTCTAGGAAGCTTAAAAAATGAGAGGTTTTCCTTGCCTCACCACATGACGGTGGCAGACGTCTGTGTGGTACCACCTAGCTATTATTTATTGTGGAGGAGATTGGGCACAGGGGTTCTTCAGAAAAAGTTAGGAAGCAACACTGGCTTGACCACCTTCCCCAGAAACCAAGGATCACATAGGCTTCCCTGTAATTGAGGGCTGTAGGAAGAAGTGGCAGTCTCCATAAGAATGGAGATGTGGCCCTGCTTGGCCAGTGCACCCAAGATGGACTGGTGTCCACACCAAAGCAAGGGAAAATATAATTACTGCAAACTTAGGCGGAGGACCCCTGAGGCCCAGCTGGAAGAGGTCAGGAACCTTTCATTTTCTAAACAGGCCTTGCCAACTTGGACACTGAGCATTTTAGCAAAGGGATGCCAGGACACCCTCAAATTTCCTGGTATGTGCAAGCCATTCGTCCTGCCCTAGGATTTCTGTAGGAA
The DNA here is from genome assembly GCA_004027595.1 of Dinomys branickii. Taxonomy (NCBI): domain Eukaryota; kingdom Metazoa; phylum Chordata; class Mammalia; order Rodentia; family Dinomyidae; genus Dinomys; species Dinomys branickii. The sequence continues at coordinate 51,049 of PVLD010010456.1, read as the reverse complement.
TGTCTGTGATTAAGTGTTTCACCGAGTTGTCTGACATAAAAATAAAACGCTGTATCCAATCCCAGCTGAGCAATATATGCTATACCTGGGAACAGATGATGAGCTTTGCTCAGAACCACAATATTTCCATAGCAGGTTTCTTGTGTCTGTCACTAGAAGCAAGTGGCTTGGGTAAAATCTGTCTTCAGCATCTTTCACTTTTTCCAGAAAAAAACCTTTTCCTATTAATTTTTATGCACGTTTTCATCCCAGGAGCCCAGCATCTATCTGGAGTATGTTGGGAGCCTCAGATCTCTCTTCTTGTGGAAGTCAGCCCATGCTCTCCTTCCTGCAGTACTCCTGAATTGTTCCAAGCATACATGGCCTGTGACACAACCCTTTCCAACTTGCCTTCTGGCAACAAATCCAGGTGATGCATTAATGTCTTATGGTGAATTAATAGGTTAGCCTACTGTCAAAGACAAAAATCAACTCTGAGACCAAATTAGCAAAGGCTGTATATTTATAATCTTGCAGCTGCAGGGGAACCACCTGCTGACACTTTTCTTTCAGCAAGAGTTTGAAGGGCCTTAAAAGCTTTTATAGAATAGGAGGAAGAAATCTTGAGATAAGCTTTAATTGCTGAACATTCAGTTAGTGTAGTTTTCTGATAGTTTTTAAGTACTTTTAGTTTCCATAGTGTTTAACCGGTCCACTATCAATTTATATATGATTGGGAGGTTTTCAGGCTGGACAGAGTTGGAGGGAATTTGCCACTGTATCAAGGTTGTTTTAGGTCCTGTGTGTGTGTGTGTGTGTATGTGTGTGTTAGGAAAACAGTCTACCACTGAGCTACAGCCCTAGTTCTCTTAATTCTTATGATAGCTCTTAAATCCAGAAAGCAGAGTGAGCTATCTGGGCCAGATAGAGACCAAGCAGGGCTTCTTTCCTTTGTGCAAGAATATGTTCTTACTTCCAAGAAGGAAATTCCTCCAGAAATAGTTTCTCACTGGTGAGATACTATCCTTTCTATAGTTTTATTTCAGCAGCAGCGGTAGCAACAAAAAAAATAAACAGGAGAGAAAACAACAAATCACTATTTGCTGAGTTTTACTAAATACAGAGACAAGTAAGTATAGTGATTTCCGTTTTTGTGAGAAACAGGTTCAGACTAGCTGAGTGAACTGACCAAGGGTCTTTAGTTGGTCAACAAGTGAGAGTCAGGACTAAGACCCAGGACTGGTCACCACACACTCAGTCTGCTGTGCCACAGTCTTTTAAGTACAGTTTACCATTTCCTCATTGGCCAAATGGGTAAGTAACCCTATCATCACCTTGTAGGTCAGTGGTGGCCTCAGTATTTAGGTTTAATTGTAGTGTTGACCCTTTGCAATAAACAAGTGGGTTTTGGGTTGCATGCTGGGCATTTAGTCCCTAAAAGTTTCCCCATCACTGTGCTTGGTCATACCTCCTGTAGGATGCCTCTTATATTCTAGGTGATGCCTTCTGTTTGAGCTGAACTTGAAACTTTCATAGGCTGTGAGTATCGCTAACTTTGCTTGTAAAAGCTGTGTATTATGAAGTATAATATTCTTCAGTTTTGGCTATGATTGTGTTAGAGAAAAAGTCCAACAGTCATTAGAATAATGGGGAGGTACTGTAGGATCTGAAAGGCAAATAGACTACAGCCACCTAATTATTATTAAGTGCATGTGTTGCCAGTATCTGGCACTGAAACCTTACCTTACATCTTTTGGCAGAGGGTAAAGAAAAATGTTTTAAAACTTTCAATACAAAATAGCAGTAGAGATGAGTATTTAAGTTCCAGACTCTTAATCCTTTAATATGCAACTGAATGCTTTTCCTTGAATTTTCAGCTCAATCACATGACTCCCCATTGTCCACTTGTGGAGTTACTACCTCAGCAATTTCATATTAAGGTAGGATGATAGGGAATTTCACTAAAACAGCTACATAGCAATGGAGAGAAGTGTCAGCAACCATCCAAGAAAAGATAATGTTCTTTTCAGTGTGTATCTGATGGAATTTTATTGTCCTTAGCAGTGTGTAGTAAAAATTCTTCCCTTAGTTGTTCTGTTGTCCTGGGGGACCTGATACCCTGAGATTCTGAGCTTGCAAGTCTTAGAACTCCTTTCCTAGCCCTTCTGATCTGTATACTTGGAAGGGGATCTGGGCAGACACTGGAGGGTATTTTCCAGATACCTTGGCCTCCCCTTCACCATCAGGGTGATTCTGTCTGTAAATGGGGTACATTATTAAAGTTGAACACCACCCAGGAAACTGGGTTGTGGTTACAGCTCAGTAGGAGGCCCCTCTGGATGCAACAGGGGATCTAGAATCAGGTGTTTCATTAGTGAACAGGTTTTAGTTATAGAGTAATTAGAATTTTCCATCACCCCACCCAGATGCCTAATGAATGCAAATTGGTGACAGGAGACCAATAAACAGATGTCCCTGTTTTTTGTGAATTTTATTATGGAGGAGAAAAAAGGTTATCATGTAAATCAGAACAGAAAGCCCATGCAAATTATGCATTACATTTTAACAACCACCAATCAATTAATACTCTTCAGCCAATGTTTTGCTCTGCTATCACCACTGAGAAACCTACACTTCCCTTCCCTACAGTTCTCAAGTCATATTTGGAAAGTGAAAATGACATTACTTCTTGAAGCAGGACAACTCCCAATCATAATTCTAATGATACCAGAAAGATCTAGAATGCACAACCCTATTCTATGGCCAGCAAGGGTATAGAATGAGAGACTCATGGCTAGAATGAGTGCTATTTGGGGGTTCTCAACTGGGTTCTCCTCACTTCTTCAGAGTGTACAGAACCATTTTGTATTAATCTGAGGTTCCCTGACCTCTGAGATTCAAGTGACATTGGCTCTCATCTCATCCCAGAGATAGCAGGACCAGTCATTTTCAAGTCTTTCCAGGGATTCTGATCAGGGTGGCTTATATTTTTCTTATATTATTTAATTAAATATTTTAATTAAAATTATATTACTATAATTGATACAATATGTTGCATATCCATGGGGTATAAAATAATCTAACAGACATTTCTCAAAAGAAAATATTCCAGTGACTATGTGTATGGAAAAATGCTCAATATCACTAATCTTGTCAGTAAGGAACTGCAAATCAAAACCACAGTGAGGCATCACCTCATCCGGGTTAGAATGGGATGGTGTCTGTGTGTATGGGCTACCTTTGGCTTCATGGCTCTGCTCTCCTGGAATAACTCAGTTTACAGATTATGTTGCTGTCTTATATGTTCTGTCATTCCCCAAAGTACATCATCTGAGCTGCAAAACGCAGGCCTTTTCTTGTTTCGAAATTTTTCCTTACATACTCACCCAAAGGTTCTCCTAGGGTAACTGACTACATTAATTTGCTCAGGTTCTCATGGCAAAGCACCTCAGCTGGACAATCAAAGTACCCTAAGCTACCTCAAAGTACTAAGGTACCTCAAAGTACCTCAGAAAATAAAAATTATTCTCTCTATTCTTGAGGCTGGAAGTCCAAGATCACGATGGCTGTAGGGTTGAGTTCTTCTGTGGGGTCTCGGCTTCTCTTTGCGTCCTTACATGCTTTTTCCTCTGCATGTTTGCTTCCTAAACCCCCTTTAATATAAGAACACCAGTCATGTTGAATAAAAGCCCACTTAAAGACCCTCTCTCCAAACAACCACATTCTTAAGTATGAAAGTTTGAGACTTCAACATATCAATTTGGGGAAGGGGCCTACTTCAGCCCCTAACATTGATGTTAGTGGAAATTTAGAGAGGTAAAGAGAACTGAAATAAAATGCAAATAATGTAAAATTGAACAATATTCTTTATAACCCCTGCACCATTTTTACCACTTCAGCCTCCAGCCACCTAACATGTTGCTTGGAGCTCCTCATTTCTTCTGGTCTTCTCCAACAAACAATGATAAAAATTCCAAACATTCCACTTGGCTTTGGGTTTCTTTGCATGCCTCAGGCCTCACAAAGATGTTCTGTGGCTTAGTGAACCATAATGGTGGACACAGCTTTTTTTTCTACTGGTGTCTGCTGACTGGAAAAGGAATAGTAGAGAGTTTGACCCTCACCGACATGGTTTGGGACACCTTCCAAAGAAGGTAGGAGACTTTGGAATCTTGTTTTGAGTCATTTTTCTCTTTGATTGCTAATATTTTACTGCATTGTAGGTCTCACACAGCTGAGTTAACAGACTTCTTATATCTTAAAATGTGCTCCTGCCATGTCCTCTGGAGCACTAGGTAGGAGCTAGCAAGGGTACAAATCTAAGGCCCTGACCCTGGGGGTGGGGGCCAGTGCTGTATGGTTCACTATACCCTTCTCCTTTAGGGAATTCCTGTGTGCACTCAGTTTGAGAACCTCTGTGCTAAGAGATGGGTCTAAAAGATACCCAAGCCCAAAACACTGGCCACAAATGCCAACAAATCAGTAACTGATTACAATGCATGGAAAATATATTTTTCCTTAAGTGGTGATCACTATATAGATGTTGAGGACCTGTGGGGCTGCATCGATTGAAGCCAAAGAGAACTTTGAAAAGCAACTTTCACAGAGAGCTCACTCTGTGTTGTGAAATGTCCTACATCGCTCTATAGTAATTCATTCATCACAATAATCCTGGGATATACATGTTTGTATTTTACAGTTGGAGAACCTGAGGCACAGAGGAGGTAGATAGCTTTCCCAAGGGCACACCGCAAGGAAGGGGTGGAGACCCAGTGTCTCTGTCGCAATGTCTTGCATATCCTTTCCTTTCCAGCAACTTTTTTGAAAGGATTTTAAAAATGTCCTCCTGTTTAATCTTTTGCCATTGGTAGTGGAAAAAACTTATTCAAAAGACATTTAGCTACTATGCCTGGAAGGGAAGGAAACCAAGAAGATATTGCTATGCGTCTCTTTCCTTATTTGCAAATGGGAAAGATATTGGAGGCAGTATGTTAATGTCCCTTAAAGAAAAATCTGACCTTGGAAATCAGATGAGCATGAGCTAACTCATGGGTTGAATACGCGTTTGTTCAATTGATAATACTTGGTTATTGCTAAGTGAGTCTGTGATTATGGGCATGATACTCTTCATCTGTAAAGTGGGTATCATAGAATGGATCTCAGAGCAGTCGTGAGACTTAAAGGAGCTTTGGTATGTAAAGTTTCTGGCACAGTAAACAACATGAGAGTGAATCCCTCACTTGCCTTTTCCTGTCTTCTGCACAGAAAGATTCCCACACAAAGAGCCTACGACTAAGTTATAATTTATGGAGGGCCCTAGATACTAGAAAATGAAAATAAAATGACTGACTCCATTCTCTTTCTTTCCGGATCTATTTTTCCACTGAGATTTCAAGGCTCCTCAGAACTAGTGACCCTGAATGGATTCTGAGTGACGTAACTTTTTGTTAGGTAAGGCATGGCAAAAACCACTGATCTTGACTGTGGGCTGTCAGGAAGAGGTGTCATACTTAGCTGTACCTCTGGCCCGTGGACTAACACTGATCTCTGTGACTAGCACCTCCAACTGCTCTCGGAAGCAGTCAGGTCTTAGATCAAATTCTTACTAACAAACCAAATGTGGCAGCTCGCCTGGGGAGGCCTTCCTTCTGGCCTAGTTCGAGTCTGTACCTTCCAAGTGCCTCAAGACTGCTTAGCAACACAAAACAGGAAAAGTATTATTGAGAAAAAATGTGAGGGAGATAAATTCGCCATGCAATTTAAACTGTTTTTTTGTCTTTTTGAGACAGTTCTTGCTATACATTTCAGGCTGGCCTTAGCTCACTTCGCAGCATAGGCTGGTCTTGAACTTGCAACAGTCCTCTTGCCTCAGCCTCCTGAGTGCTGGGATTACAGTCATGGACCATCCACGTCTGGCATAATTTTTAAATTTCTTTGATAATCTTGCTTGCAAATCTTTGCTGATCTTAGAATGACTAACGTAGTAACCAAGCTTTGTCTTTTCATTGGCCTGCCATTGGCCCTCATGAAAACATTGTCGGGAACTTAAAATTTGTGCACGTGGCTGCTAGTACCATTTTAACTTTCCATATTCTTTCCTTTTTCTAATAATTATATTGGTTTCGATCATTTTTCTCCAGTTACATTATATGCAATTTCCAAGGTTTCAAGGTAACTTTCTACTGGCCTGGAAGATTACTATACTCTTGTAAGAAAAGTGTGTGGATTTTTCTGCTTAGTATAAGTATCCTTTTCTGTGGCAAGAGAGGTGCCCTGATCCTCACTTTTCACCATGTTCTTCAGGATTAGCCAACAATATATCAATGGGAAACTGCAGGACCCAGTCCTGAGGCTCTTGAAGATGAATTCTTGAAGCACAAGTACAATTCAGAGCTCACTCCTGGTAACAGTGTTTGCGATCCAAAACAAATTCCAAATTAAGTTCCTATTACTGATGTAATTTTCAGTTTATATAAGCAATGATTGGAATTGTTTTACTGAAACAGATTGGGTCAAATTTTACCTATTATGCATCTTGATTTGATTCATTAGTACACTTTTAATTAGTTAGGATCATATAATTTTAGATCTGAAAGGAAATAAAGTAGATTTTCCAATTCTGGTACTGTCAAAGCTTTTCTTAAAGCAAAAGATAAACAATAGTTTAGGCTTTGTAGGGTTTTGCTCTTTGTTGCAACTGTTCAACTGTGCTGTAATAGCCAGAACACAAGTACACACAATATGTAAACAAGTATGTTTATGTCCTGATATCTTTATAAAATAAGCAAGGGGCTTGCTGGTTGTAGTTTACCAATCCCTGATCTGGTTGAATTTTTCTCTTTCAAATAGTGAGGAAACCTAAGGCTACAGAGGTGAAGTGACCTAACCACATGGATGATTTAGTTCTTGCTCAAATTCAGATGAAGCCTTTAACTTTTGATTTTCCTTATACTCCATGTTGCCATTCCTTGATAGCTTTATGTATGTTTGAAGCTGAATGAGCTTGTGATAATGTGCATTCTTGACGCTTCTGCCCATGAAGTCGAGTGAGATAAATCCTATGTCCAGTGAGGTGAACCAGGTGAACCAGGTTTGGAGTTTGTTGAACATTCATATTTGTTTACTAGAGAGAGTCACAGGAAAACCTGAGATCTCTAAAGGGTCAGGTTCGACCCTAAGTATTTTCTAGGATGAAGTTGTTTTCATATGGTAAAAGTAATTGGGTCTCCTCAAGTACTTGTCGCTGTTGAATGACAGAACAAGGGCCATCACATCATCTCTTTTCTCAGTTCTATACATTTACATCTTTGTCTTTATTTTCCTCCTGAATTCTCTCTTCCCATCCCGTTTACACAGATTGTGTTTTCTATGAAACCTTACATTACTGACCCAGTTAATCCTTTGCACGCCTCTAAGAAATTAGCATATATCTGGGATATACTGTAAGCATATGCACTGTTGACATGTTCTTTGTACATGAGCACTTGCATACAAGGTCTCTCCTTCCAGACAGAAATCAGGAATGTTGGCCTCTATTTTAAGTTTACACCCCCTGCAACAGTGCTCAAGTGTGGGCTGGGTTTGTGAAGCCTTTCTCACACCTCACAGCTCTAGGAGTACAACACTGAGGCTGCTGTGGTGGCTCAGACACAGATATCATTTCTAGATAGGAGCAAGAGGATGTCATATAGCACAATGTGGGATTTGTGTGGTTTTCTGCACAACAATGCAGCATTTATGATAGAGTCCAAACACAAAGTACCAATATCATTACCATAGCCTTTGGAGAAAATGCCTACCCAGATAAAATACACCTTTTAAGGAGAAATTCAACCATTTAGGATGAAGAGACAGAAGGCTACAGCACTATATAGTTACTTCTCAGGTAAATAAGGGAAGTTTGCTTCCAAACACTTGCAGGTGTATGGGGTGTAAGTTGCTAATTTTCAGTAGGTTTAAATAAATTCTTGGAGTGCCTTGTGATTCCTCACGAAGAATCTGAAGCAAGAAGTGAGAACCTACACAGAGGGAGTGGACTGGTCAATTTGAGATCCACAAATGTCTCCCCAGGATCTTGGAAGAAGATAGTCTGCACCAGGACATTTTCCCTCTCCTCCACTGGTTTTGGAAAATACTTGGGACATAGATATTGAGTAACTACTATGTCACAGTATGATTTCTAGTTTCTTGGTAGGAATGAAATGGATTCCACAGCCCTTTTTCTCTGTGGGCCATTAATGTACAGTAAATTTTACTTGTATTCACCATAGTCCTGGACCAGCCATTTGGCAAATTCCTTTATAGCCTTTTAATATTGTTTATCAGTGAAGATCTCTAGGCATTATACATCAGATTACATTCAGGTGCCTTGATTTGGTGATCTTTACTTGATTTTTATAGTCATGAGTTGGTGTCTAGAGTGCAGATAAGCTTTCTGTAGTATTCTATCATCTTAACAAGACTTATTTCTGCCTGGCCCGTTATCCATTACACTAGCACATAAACAGACCACTATCTTGACACATTTTTTCATGGCTTTCTATGGAGAAATTTTTGTCAACAACCTTTACTGCCGAAGAGTTATGTCTTGTGTCTACGAAAGGCTAGAAAGCAATTATTCCCACTCTAGTCATTCACCCCCAAATAACATCATCCAGTTCTTTACTTTTCAGAAAAGAACCCTTTCTTCCAGCCTGTTCTGAGAAAGTAAGATTTAAATCTGCTAAGAGTTTAGCCCCTGGGGAGCGTTAATCCGGATTATGAATTGCGGTGGAAGGCTAGTCCTGAGCAAAGTGCTCTCCTGGCTCCCTTGCTGCCATTCTCAGCTGTTATTTTTCCCATGTGGAGGTAGAATCGCCATGTCTTGTGATGTCCTAATCAGCACTGTGTTAGAATATCCTCAGCCACCTTCTCTGGCAAGAATTCTTTTGTCTTGGAGGCCAACATTAATGGAGTATTTATCAAGTGCTAGACATTTTGTTTTGTTATTTATAAGAAGCCATTAAGGTAGCTTTTCTTAATTTAATTCACAAATGAGGACTGTGAGGTTGGTGTGTGCAGTTAACTTGTTTGATTCAGTCTGATTTGAAATCTTTTGCTTCTAATACACTTGAGAACTCAGTACTCTAGACTGTCGTCTTTAAACACAGCAACATTGTTGTATACCGCTGTCTACACTTGGTCTATACTTTGTATTTGCCAAACCGATAGTGCTCAGCGGTCAGTGCTAAGGTTTTTGGTAAGGTGTTGCCAACTAACTTTATCTTTCTCAGGTGTGTGTGTTTTGGCATTTATGTTCACCTAATTATATTTGCTAAGTTACTATTTAAATATTTATAGATAAGTAGTAGAGTAAGCTTTTAGGTGTGGGCTCTGTGGTAGCAAATTTCTGGACAAATTTAGGCCATAATTCCAGAAAGCACAATCTTGAATGTGAAAATCCTAAGTGTTGGAATTCCAAAATCTCTAATGTCTATACTCTTTAAAGGTAAAAGTACAAAAAATATAGCTCTGGGAAAAATATAAAAATTCTCTAGAATACATTTATTTACTTTTTTTGTGTGCTAATGATTGAACCTAGGGCCTGGCATATGCTAGGCAAATGCTCACATTCTTAGCCCTACTTATGTTCTTAAAAGGGGATTTATTGAGCAACATATACCAATATATTCGTTAAAAATAAGTCAATAAAGCAGACTGTAGAAATACATATCTATTATGGTTTGTGTCTGGATGTCCCCTCAAAGCCTAATGTAGTTATGGGGTAGGCTTCTAGAGTGTATGATTCATTCATGGTCCAGTGCTGGGATTATGGGTGTGACTGCTACACCCGCCCTGGGGAGGGTGTTTGCAGATAGTGTGAGGGAGGGAAAGAGGCTTGCTCTTCCCTCTGCCCCTCTTGCTTCTGCCATTCTTCCCTTTTGCTCTGGCTGCTTTTGCTGTATTCTGCCACCATGAACTGCTGCCCTCTGCCATGCACCACTCTGCCTTGGAGCCAGCCACGTATGGACTGAAATCTCCACAAACAGTGAGCTAAATAAACCTTTCCTTCCTTAATTCTGGGTGTCTGATATTTTGTCTCAGCAATGAAAGAAAAGTAGATAAGACAATATCCTTTTGTTTCATAATTATATAACTCATTTTCTAGGTCAGTGAGTCTCAAGCTTTAGCTGTTTCAGCATCTCCTGGTGGGCTTGTTAAAAACAGATTGCTTGGCTCTACCCAGAGCCTGTGACTCAGAACACTGGTATGGATAGGGCCAAGAATTTTCATTTCTAACAAGCTTTTGGACACTGCTTGTGCACTGCTCTGAGCAGGTGAAGGTTTGGATTGTGTAAAACATCACAGGAACATATATGACTGGGTTAGCTCATGTAGCCCTCAGCAACACTACTAGGGCCCATAGTCTGCATTTTACAAGAGGGAATCAGAAGAGAGAGCAGGGATTGGAATCCTGTAGTCTGACTCAGGATCCACCTAGACTGAACCTCAGCTCTTCCCTGGAGTGTTCGCGTGTGATGCCAGCCCATCATTTCTACACAGCTATCAGTCAGAGTATTAGTCTTTTTCACATTACATGACCTTATTTTGCCAGTTAGACTTTTTTTTACCTTTTTAGACTCACTTTTATTTTATTTTAAAAAGAGGAAAAAAGCACAAAGGCAAAAACAAAACAACAAAAATGATACAGATCTTCAAAACAAAGTGATAGGAAATTAACAATAGTTGTTATAATACATATCGTTATCTTCAAGTATTTGCTCAGATCAGCTCACATAGGCATGTGAGATCTATCAAACAGTTAAGCATTAACTGTTCCTTTCAACAAACCAATAGAAATCAGTGGTACAATTACCCCAGCTATCTTGTGTGTGTGTGTATGTATATATATATATATATTTTTTTTTCCTGCTTCTTTTCTCCTTTCCCCTATCACAGCTGTTCCTTCCTTTTAAGAAAAGATAACTATAACAATGAAAATGAGTTACAACACGGGCTATTAAGACAGCTACAATTGTTGATACACTGTTATTGTTGTCTTTCTAGCAGTTATTCAGGGTATAAGTTACTGGGCTCTGTATTTCCAGAACTTTGCCTGGTTGAGCAATGGAACTCCTGCTTGAGGCTGCTGTTTTTGAAAGAGATACAGGGAGAGGAAGTTGAAGGAATTTGGCCAAATATGAATATTTATATAATTAACCATGACAGCTCGTAAATGAAATATTTGCCAGTGCTCATGAACATTACACAGAGTAATGTTATCTTTTGATTAAACAACACATGTTCTCTAGTAATGCATATGTATGAGAGAGAAAGAGAAATTACTTAAGATGCCCATAATTCTGAATTTCTCAGCTTGGGTGCGTGTAGATTAGATTTTTATGTATTTCAGAACTTTCAAGGTAGAAAGAGAGGCTATGATTCTATTGTTTCTGAATTCTTCTCCTAATTTAGCTGCAATACTACATTGAAATCAGTAGTAGAAAAGTGTGTTAGTCAACTTTTGCCTCAAGTTTTGAAGGATTCAGTCCTAAAATAACCTAACGGTCTCTCACTAGATTTCACCTCCTAAAAGTTCTACCACTTCCCAGCAATGCCATCCTGGGGAACAAGACAAATGCAGAGGTCCTAGGGAGACATTGAAGATCCAAACTACAGTTGAAAGAAAATAGGAAATTTCATGAACTTGGGGTTCTTAATGCAACTCACTTTCTAGGTAAGGGAGTCTCAAACTTTAGCTCTTTGAGCATCCCTTGGTGGGCTTGTTACACACCAATCTGTGGTCCCCACCCAGACCCCATGACTCAGGATATCTGGGATGGATGGGGCCAAGGATCTTAGTTTCTAACAAGCTTCTGGGTGCTGATGATGCTGAGATATGAGTACTTTGGGAACCACTGACATATGTTAAGCCTCCAATTGTGTAAAAGAGAATGTGAACATGTTATAACAATGACAAAATATATAATTCAAGTCAATTCAAATATAAGAATATGACATCCAGATCATTCCTGCCATGACTCATGAAATGATGCCTGATGACCAGTGAATATTATTTCCAGAATGAGTGTTAAAGCTACATGGAAGATGCAGCACGATTAAAGAGTTCATTGAGAAGTTACAGACTTCTTCCCTTAGTCCATTCTCAGGTGACTGGGTCAGAGTCTCCTTCTGGCCTTTTACCTTCTATTACAAGTATAAGTCCCTTTTCTGGCCCAGAGTACTGTAAGGAGCACATCAGGCTTAATCAGCAAGTGAGTTGTCTAGGCCACTGGATTCTGAAGTGAACTTTGGAGCAACATGATGCTGAAGGAGTTAATGATGCAGCAGCGGCAGCTGACTATCTTAAAGTAAAGGCACTTGAATAATAGCAAATGCCAGGAGACCACTCTAGCCTCTCTGTTCCTAAAGAGTAGGAGATAAAACTCCCATGTCAGAGGTGCCCTCCCTATCCCAGAAGTAAAGTATGAATTTTATCATCAAGGATAGAAAATTAAGGCTGAGTGAAATCTGCAAAAGTAAACTTGTAAGTTTAATCCTCACTTTTCCAGCCTCTTTTCCATCTAATTAACAACTGTAGGCCAAACCCTTCTTTTGTCATCACATTTCACAATTTACCAATCTGGGTCTAATTATGTATGTGTATATATATGTGTGTGTATATATATATATATATATATATATGTTTATCTCTGATTTCATCTTTGAATCTTTATTTCCTCGTGAAAGTTCCACACAACATAGAACTTGTGGGTTGGGGATGTAGCTCAGTAGCACAGCGCTTGCCTGGCAAACATAAGGTCCTTAATTCGATTCCCAATAACAACAACAACAAAACTACAGAAAACGTAAAACTTGTAATAAATTAATGGTATGCATTTCTTCCACAGATATGTTTTATGTCTTTTATTCTCAGGCCTTGCTGAAAAAATCCTGAAAGGGTCACAGTAAACTTTTGCTTCCCCTACCGTGTTGAAGCATGTAATTAACATATTTGCCTGGGCCTGAAGTTCTCATTGGATGATGTCTTAGTCACTTTCTCTTCATAGGGACAAAATGCCTAATGCCCACAACTTAAAGCAGAAGAAGTTCATTTTGGTTCACGTTTTTAACAGGATTCGGTCCATGGTTGGCTGACTCCAAGGCAGACAGGGCATGGCGTCTGCTAGGGAAAAGCTGTTCTCGTGGTGGTTAAGGAAGCAGGGAGGGAAGAGAGAGGTTGCATTGCCTTCCAGCTCACATGCCCAGTGATCTTCCTTTCTCCAGGCCTCTCCTGGGAATAGCAGTCAGTGGATGAGTCCGATGATGGGGACAGCACCTTGATGACCTAATTACCTACCAAAAGCATTCTCCCTCAAAACCATTACAGGGGGACATTTTGCCTGCTTTCAGGGGACACTGACATCATCTGGAGACATTTTGGGTCGTCATGACTGAGGTCTGGCTCCCAGTGGACAGAGTACAGGAATATTGCCAAACCGCCAAAATGCCAAGGACAACCCTGCCACAAAGGAGTCTCTGGCCCCAAAGGTTGTGGTGAGGTTGAGGAAATTCTCAGCACTCGGGGAAGGAGCTGAGATGGGCTTACTTCTTTGGATGCTTCAAAAATGTAAGTTATTGCAGCCTGAAATGTCTAAGTCTCCAGGGAAAGTATCCCAAGGAGCCATGTGTTGGCTGGAGAGCACCTGGTAAGCCAACAAGGTGGAGGTAGGTGCAGGTAAAGGGGTCAGTCTGGGCGCTCTGGGAGTCGAGGCTGCAGCTGTCACTCATCAGTGTGGAATCCAGCCCTAGCACACGACATCGCATTCGTTCAAAGTGTAGGAAGCAAACAGGCCCTTTCCTGTTACCACCATATGGAGCTGCAGAAGTCATTAAGCAGCAGTTTAAAGGGAGGATGATTATTTCTTTCCCTTCAAACACCATGTTCAGTTAATTTATTCTGACTGAATGTGGAGCAACTGAGCCTCGGACAATGTGTGGAAATACAAGCCTCGTTCTCATTATCTCTAATGGGAGTTTCAAAGCCAGTCACAGATTTAGTATCCTATTTGGTCTGACTTGTGTAACACCTGTCAGTAGGCTGCTTTCATGTGATGTTATTAATATTTAAATAATGCATTTTAAAGGTCAAACTGCGCCTACAGCAATATTCAAATACGGCACTTCATTTCTGCAGACGATAGTGCGGAGGACTGGGAGGAGAGCTTGCAGGAGATGGTGGGAAGGCAAAGCCTTGTCCTGCAGAGGAGATAAAAGCCACATATATTTTCTTTATATGACTATAATTAATAAACTAAGAAGCCTTCTCCTCCTCATCCTCTTCCTCTTCCTCCTCCTCCTCTTCTTCCTCATCTCCTCATCTTCTCTTTCTCCTTCCTCTCTTCCCCTGTTCTCCATACAGAATCTGCGTTCTCAGGCTGCATTGTTGCAAAGTCTACTACAGGGGGTGAGATCTACCAAAGGCTACCCCAAGTGAACAAGACCAGTTGGAATCCCCCAAGGCTCCTGCCTGCCACTGCCATCCGCTTGTTCCTTCTGTTACCTCCGTACTTCCTGCAGTACTTTCCTGGAAAATGCCTTGACTCAGTCTCTCTGCCCTCCTTTGCCCGCTGTGCTGTTCCTTCTCAGTAGAGGGAGCTGGTCTCTGACACTGTTGCTTTGGAAGGAGCTCTGCTGTGATTTGAATGCCTGGGTCCTTCAAAATTCTTCTGTTGAAATCTTAACCCCACAGTGATGGTGTTAAGAGGTAGGGCCAGAGTGTTTGAAGGGGTATGCCATTCAGTGAATGGGAGTTGCACCCTCATAAAAGAGACAGCTTGCTCACCCTATCACATGAAGGTGCAGTAAGAAGGCACCATTAATGAGGAAGAACCCTTTCCCAGACATCCAACATGCTAGTGTCTTAATCCAGGACTTCTTTAGCATTCAGGCCTCTTAGAAAGTCACTTTTGTTATCTGTTGGCCACCTAGGCTATGGTACTTTGTTACAGAGGCTTGAAAGTGAGTAAGACAAGCTCAGAAATAAATTTATAAATGATGTTAAAATGGAGATGACATTAAATATTTGTCACTTTTGGGCTCTCAGCATCCAGCCACCTCTCCTTTCTTCACTCAGGTCTTAGTGCCTGCCTCATATTGATAGATTTGCACTTATCTTTTCTATTTAAGGAAAGTTAGTGGCCTCACAATAAGCAAAATCTTACTTTTTTGAGTGCCAGAGTTGTCTTGTTTTCTCTGTAACCAACCTGGTCCACTGATTCTCTGAGCTTTTTCATGCTTCCCTTTCAAGAACTTTCTTTTGCCTAGGAAAAGAAAATTTTAATTTGAGTGTTTTCATGTCATGTGAGAGTTTCTTTTCTAAAGGCCAAAGTCGAGAAACAATATCTGGAAAATATTTTAGAAAGCTAGTTTTGTGAGCTTTGGCCCTTCTGCTGCCTCTTGCCTTTGTGAGAAGTGTTGTCTTTATTATCTGTTACTGCTGTAACAAATGCTTACAAATTTGGTGGCTTAGAACAAAATGGAATTAAACATTTTATAGTTTCAGAGATCAGAAGTTTAAAATAGGTGTCACTAGGTGAAGATCATGGTGTCAGAGTGTTACAGAAAATAGACTAAACACAGGAAGAAATGGCACCAAGAAAGTTTAGGAGGAAGTTTATTTATATCGGTGGGCTTGAGTGGAATCATTCCCAAAGAGTGCTTTCACAGGGATAGCAAGTGGTAAGGTACAAAGGCAGATTTGGTGCATTGTCTTTGGAGGGTTGGGTGACATCGTGGGTTGCTAAGGAAGTTTAAACATGTCAAATTGCATTGCAAGGCCATCAGTTAAATAGGCATGGGTTACACAAAGGAAGAAACATCTCATTATCAGGTTTGTCTGGACATATGCATCTAGTTTTCACAGGCATTCTTGAAAGGCTTTATTTAAAATTTGAATTACCCTTTCAAGAGGGCTGTATTCTATCTTGGGCTGTTCATGTCTGAAAATCAAACCATCAATACCTGGAGAAGACAGAAGAGCCATAAGATTTGTCTAAGCTGTTGCCAGGGTACAAAAAAGAGACTTGGTAGAGGATGTTTGTTTTGTAGATAATAAGAGGAATAAAACTAGCTTTTTCTTGATCAGACAATGGAGGAAGTGGTTCTTGCAGTGAGGTGAAGAGGTAATGCCTGGGAAGTGAGGCTGGAGAGTCAAGCATTGACTTGTTCATGATAAGACTTAATGGCTCAGATCAAGGTTTTAAATGATTCTAATTCCTGTGGGGCACCAATGAAGTGTCCCATTTGGGTACCACTTGAAATGGTTTGCAGTTGCACACAGAAAGAGCACTGCGATAGTGCGGCAATGCAGCAAGGGTAGGCTGTGACTGTGACCTGTGGGAGAGAAGACAGAATGGATGACCTGGTAGTGGCAGAAGCCTCTGGGTGAGGTCCTGGGTCCTGGCCACTTATCTACATAGATAGTGATGTGCTTCATGAGCCGCATCACAGGAAGACAAGCTGGTGTGCACGAAGGCTGAGGCATTTGGTCTGGCAGTGAGCTTGAGTTGCCTGACTTCCATCCAAACAGGGATGCCCAGTAGGCAGTTTGATGTGTGGATGTGGCTTGGGAGAGACAACAGGGCTGACAATCGCAAAGGCTAGTCCCCTCTACACTCTTTTGCCATTGGTATTTATTTTCCTGTGGTTGTTCTTTCTATTCTTTCATGTCTACATCCTCTCCCACCCTCTTAACGTTGCTTTTCTTTTAGAGTGGGTATGGTGCAAGCCAAGCACAGACGCTCGTAAGGATGGCATTTTTCACCCCTGGGTCCTTGATGATGATGACTACCAGCTTGTTTAAATAGAGATGAGCCCTGACATCAGAAAGCAAGAAGCTTGGATTTGCAGCCTCCAAAGGAGGCCCAGTCCACTGACAAAAATCACACGCAATGAAAAGGCAGATTAAATGTTTCTTCTTTTGATTACAAGAATAATTATCAATTATGCAGTTGTTTATTTTATCAGCATGTCAGAAGATCTCCTGACTAGAATTCTTAAACTGTGCCTTTTAAAGCATCAATTGCAGATTTCCCCTTTCCTCTCTCACTCACACACGCCCACTGTTTCTTCCTCTAATAGAAGCAATTAACTGTTGCCCTTCCATTCTGTATGGATGTCTACAAATCCACAGATATGCGACCTGAGAGGAAAGCCAGTTGTAGAGAAGAAAGTGAAAGCCTTCTTCATGTATCTTCTCAGATGTAAAAAAAGCATTGTGCTATACATTGTTGAAAATTCATCAGTTCTGGCAGATTATCAAAGAAGAAAGACTTTTAATGAGGTGGGGGAAGCTTTGTCAATTCAGTAGCTCCTTTGAAAAAACCCTCACATTTACTGCTGCTATAGAAACTCTTTTTAAGGTGGATTGTCGATAAAAACAGGGCCCTCTGGCTTCATGTTTAGATTAGATAAGTACTCCTTTTGAATATGAAAAGTAGGCTGAGGTGTGTGGTCTGTTGATCTTATTCCCATTTTTGTGTCTGTGGTCCTCGGGAAACCTTAAAGCAAGTCTTTCTGGGTTAAGAGATAAGAAATGTGATTTTTGGGTGTTGACTTTGTATCCAGCTACACTGCTGAATTTGTCAATTAATTCCAGGAGTTTTCTTGTGAAGTTTTTGGGGTCCTCTATGTATAGTATCATGTCATCTGCAAATAGTGATAGTTTAACTTCTTCCTTTCCTATCCTTATTCCTTTTATTTCTCTCTCTTGTCTAATTGCTCTGGCTAATGCTTCCAGAACTATGTTGAATAGGAGTGGTGACAATGGACATCCTTGTCTTGTTCCTGACTTTAAAGTGAAAGTTTTCAGTTTATGTCCATTTAGTATG
>PVLD010010456.1:0-33100 GCA_004027595.1 Dinomys branickii | reverse complement strand
GGTTATCAAAAGCCTTTTCCGCATCTATTGAGATGATCATGTGGTTTTTGTCTTTGGCTGTATTGATATGATGTATTACATTAATTGATTTGCGAATATTCAACCATACCTGCATTCCTTGAATGAATCTTAACTGGTCGTGGTGTATAATTTTCCTTATGATTCGCTGTATTCTATTTGCTAGTATTTTGTTGAGTATCTTTGCATCTATGTTCTTTAGAGAGATTGGCCTATAGTTCTCTTTCTTGGTTGGGTCCTTTTCTGGTTTTGGTATCAGTATGATACTTGCCTCCTGAAATGTGTTAGGGAAAGTTGCTTCCTTTTCGATTTCATTGAAGAGTTTGAGGAGTGTTGGCATTAGATCTTCTCTGAATGGATCACAGATTTCAACATTAAAACAGAAACTCTAAATCTATTGGAAGAGAAAGTAGGTAAAAATTCTGAAGACATAGTAGTAGGCAGAGTCCATGAACAAAAATGAAACTGCAAGGGAAACACTTCAAAGAATCAATAACTGGGACCTCATCCTACTGAAAAGTTTTTGTACATCTAAAGAAATCACCAGCAAAGTAAAAAGAAAACCCACAGATTGGGAAAAAATTCTAGCTGGCTGTCCCTCAGACAAAGGTCTTCTATCTAGAACATACAAAGAATTAAAAAACATGTACCTGTCCAAATTCAAAGACCCAATCCAGAAATGGGCATCTGAGATGAATACACACTTCTCAGATAAAGAAATACAAATGGTAGATAAATACATGAGAAAATGTTCCACATCCTTAGTCATTCGAGAAATGTAAATAAAAATAACATTCAGATTTCATCTCACCCCAGTAAGATTGGCCAGCATGAAAAAATCATCTGATAACAAACGCTGGTGAGGCTGTGGAGAAATAGGGACTCTATTACACTGCTGGTGGGAATGCAGACTGGTGCAACCACTGTGGAGAGCCGTTTGGAGATTCCTCAGCAAACTAGGTCTAGAGGTTCCATTCAAACCAGTTATTCCCCTTCTGGGTATTTTCCCAGAAGATCTGAAAACATCATATCACTCTAATATATGTGCACCCATGTTTATAGCAGAGCAATTTGTAATAGCTAAAATGTGGAAGCAACCCTAATGTCCATCCACAGAGGACTGGATTAAAAAACGGTGGCATTTTTATATAACGGAATATTATTCAGCTATAAAGGGGGACAGATTTGGGGCCTTTGTAGGCAAATGGTCACAATTGGACACCACACTCATAAGTGAAATAAATCAGAGGTACATGTGCAGGCAATGTATTGTGTAACTGGTGTAAGAACCTGAGGGTGGGAACATAAACTAAGAGACATGAAGGAAATCTGTTCAAAAGTAAGGAACAAATGGGACGTGGGAAAGGAGAAAAGAAAGAGGCAAAAATGTATGTATGAATGTATGTATGTGTATACCTATGTGCAGGATGGCTAACATGGTTCTACTATTGTCTTATGTCACTTAATGGTATGGAATAGTTGATGATGGGTTGTTTGATCAATCTTGTATGTCTATATGTGTTCTCCGGAGCATACATTTTGAAGATATCAATATGCAATGCAACAACTATTGTTGGTTTTCTGTTGCTTTGTCTATAATTCAATTCTGATTATACGGTTATTGAGCTACTTTGTGTCTCTTTGTTAATGCTTTTCATTTTTTTTTTTTTTTCCTTTCTTTTTCTGTTGTTGATGATGTAGTTCTTTTTGCTTTCACACTTTAAAAAGAAGTTGTACTACTGACTTAGGTCACTTTATTGTAAGGAATAGTTGATGATTAATTATCTGATCAATTTTGCATGTCTGTATCTGTTTTCCTGAATATACACTTAGAGGTTATCAATATGTAATGCAACAACCATTGTTGATTCCCTGTCACCTTATCTGTAACTCAGATTCGATTGTACTATTCTTATGCTACTTTGTGTCTGTTTGTTAATATCTTTTTGTTTTTATACTTTTAAAATTAAAAAAAAGAGATAAGAAATGTGGAACTTAAAGGTGCCAATATTCATTTTAATGCAGTAGAGGTTTCAAGTTCCTAAGAGTCTATGCATCGCTGTGAGGAGATAACAAAAAACGCCTCCTACTCTCTCTGCATAGTTAAAGCAGTGTTGTAGATCCCTGTGGAATTTCTCATAGATCCTGCAATGCCAAGGCTGTTGCTGTTTTGAGATATTTCATGAGTTTGCCACAATTTGCTTTGTGAGGAGAATCATGTGTTTCATTAGCGTGAAGGAGGTTGCCTTCAGGTGGATGTCTGCCTTTTGCAGATCAGTCTTGAGTCTTGACTGGCAGCACGTCTGGGAGAGTCTGAATCAATGGATGTTGGGGGCGGGGGCTTGCTCTTGTCAGCCAGCACCAAGCAGAAGACAGACAGCAGTGACATGGCATTCTGGGAGTTCTAGGACTTGCAAGCTTCCTTAAGGTAAAGCTTAAATGATTTTGCACATTTCAAATGCACTGCAGGAAAAAATGCAACTCAGGAAAATGTCACCTTCAAAATGCTGCTTATTCACCCTTGGATTTAGCTGAATGTTCCTCTTTTGCATTTCCTTAGACTCTATCTTGTCGCTCAGAGGATATTGAAATTTATGTTTTTGCCTCACCTACCAAATTATCCACTCTAAGGGCACTGGCTATTTATTCTCACATGCCAGTGCCCAGTCCAACAGCCTGCACATACTAGATCCTTGAGAAGAATCTTTCAGACTGAGTAATAATGAGTTGAAATGGTACCGACAATAAGCTTCACAAAGGCACTTAGTACATAGTTTTGAAATAATGATGGAATAATAACTAATAGTTATCAAGTTTTTATTTTTTTATTAGCACTTTTAATGTTTATTTCAGTCTTATAAGGTACATTATATTATTGTTCTTATTTTTTCTCAGACAGTGAAACTGAGTCAGAAGTGTGACTGACTTGAGTTTATACTTCTGGCAGGTGGTAGATTTGGGATTTGAACCCAGATCCTCCAATTCCTGAGCATGTAGCAAGTATCACGATGTTATCCTATTTCCTAGGCCCAAGTGTAGTGCTTGATTAGAAAAGATAGCAATAGATGTTTGCTGAATAAATAAATCTTATATAGAAACTGTAGTGACACAGTTATTAAATATGTCTGGCTTGTTTAGCAGTAGTCAACAGCTAATTTCTTAGAGTTATACTTGTTCATATTAGAAGACTAGGCACTCATGAGAGATATTCACAAGGCTTAGTTTCCCATGCTTCCAGGTATGTAGTAAAATTCACTTCCCTGTGGCTTTCTGTAACTCATGGCCATGTGATTTGCCTCAGAAAATGAAATCTGAGCAGAAGGGTGCATGTCACTTCCAGGTGGCAGTGTTGGGGGCCATTGTGCTCTTTACTGCCTTACCCCAGTGGTGGTGACTGTGGAAGTGCATGCCAGTGTGGCTTGGGTTGCTGAGTGACCTCAATAACCATTCGTGTTAATCATGTGGAACACAAGGGGGAAGTGTGGCACAGTCTACTGTGCACTGCTTACCAGCTTATCTGAGTCTGTGAGACAAAGCACCCCTCATCCTCACAAGTTTACATGAACCAGACTCATTACCTACAGATAGGCAACAAGGAATAGTAGAAGCCTATGAGTGATTCAGGGAAGCCGTCAAAGGCAGATGGAATTTCAGTATGCCTGGTGGTACATCAGAGGCCACAGGACTCACTGTGCTGATGGGTTGATGGTCATCTTGTTGCTAAGGGAGTGGAGTGGGGGTTAGAACAAAGCCAGGGGCTGTCCGACCAGTTCCCCCTTATTCCAGAATGTTGTGCTCCCAGTTATTCCTGAGAATTACAAAGAAGAAAGAAGAGAGATCTGGGCCTGTCCAAGGTAACCTGGAGAATGGTCAGGCAGAAATAAACCTTCCTTTCTTCTAAGTCGTCAGCATTAGAGGTTGCATGACACTCAAGCATAACCTCATCCTCCTAATGAGTACAAATATCAAATGCTTGCTCTTCTCTGAATTCAACCATCTGGAAATCCCTGGCAGTGGTGAGGAATCAAAGTGCCAGAGATCTTCAGAAGATCCTTGGGACTTCACCAGTTATTGATTTATTTTTCCTACCACCCTCCTCAGTTGTTAAGAACAGAATGTTGTCTTAATTTAGAAACTCTTGATGGTATCTACAAGACATATCTCCTTTTGAAAATATTACTATTATTGGTATTTTTTTGATTTGGGTATATCTTGGGTCACATTCTCCAGAAACAGATCCAGAAATGGCGTTTGTGAGAGAAGTGCTCCCGGGGAATACCAGCAAAGGCGACAAGGAGCGGGATAAGAAAAGGGAGAGGGCAAGCCAGGGCATGGTCTCAGTCTAAATCTCTAGCAAGATCCAATAGAGAACTCTAAAAAGTAAATACTTCAGCATTTTCTTAGAGGGACTTCGTCCTTGCCACTCGATGGTCATGAACAGTTGTCTCAAGCAGAATATGGGTGTCAACTCTCAGAAAGTGACCCTCTAGCCCACGACAAAGGCACCCTTCCAAATGATACGCAACACCTTTTAGCTTTCAGTGGAAAGGATAATGAGGTGGGAGCAGGGGGAGTGTAGAACAGAAATAGTTAATTTTATAACATTTCTTTGTTTTAGCGTAGTTTAAGCTCTGTTTCTTGGACACCTGTCAAGGAGAAATGAAAGATTCGCCTCTCCATTTCTGTGTGACAATGAAAGACAAGGCAACGTGGAGGTAGAGAATGACTTCCTGTCATCAGGAGGGCCATCGTGATGAAGAATGAAGTTAGTATTTACGACTTTTGTATGTGGCATCAGAGAAATGCCCACTAGCTTCTGGACACTCTTGGCATGAGAGATGACTACTCCAAACTACAAATGGGCTTCACTAAATAAAATTTGACATGCAGAAATCTAAATGGACCAGAGAGACAAATTAGACCACACAGACTTATATTCTAAAGCATTTACTGAAGCTAAAAGGGCAAACACAAGCATTCCTGGAAACAGGTTTCAAGAAATCAAAAATAATAATCTTCTGCAGGAGGTTAAAAAACAAGGTCACTTTCTTTTTATATTTTCAACAGTGACTTCTGTGGGGCCATAGAGTTATTATCCTGGATGGAATGTGGAGGAAAGGACCTTGCGAAGTTGCTCAGATGTGATCAAACTGTAGGGGAACTCAGATTCCCCCTATGTGTGGTGAGGCTGTTCATGTGCCATACCAAGCAAGCAATCCGTGGACATATGGAAGGAACACCAAGCGCTGACTGCTGTATAGATCACAGCGTTAGGTTTGTGTGACTTCTGTGACTTTGCACATCCATTTCAAGGAAAGAATGAAGCCTGTGATTATCTTTATCTTAGACTGGCAAATGAATGTGTAAAAGTTGAGAAAAAGGCAGACGTTGTATGTGCCAGAAGCTCATAAGCCAGCAGAAGCTGTAAGTAAATGTGTGAGAATCGATTTCTTAGTGCTTGGGAATGTTATCAACATTTCAGTTTAACTGCAAATAATGTGAGACTGAAAAACAAATACCAAATACATTTCTGTTTGGAAATGTTTTAAACTTTAGTCTTTATCAATAACTAAATATCCTCACTCTGCAAAACGTCCTGACATTTTACTTCCAAAATCTGTATTTTTCTTCTGTTCCATTACTCCTTTCTGTAACACACAGCTGTACACACGCACACAAATGGCATCCAAGCCTCTGGTTGTGCTATGTTGGCTCCAACTTAAAAGTTATTCTTCTCAGTCACACAAACCTAACACTGTAATCTATACAGTGAATTTTCAACTTGTTGTGTCTTACCTTTCTCATGCTTATATGCTTGTGTTTTAAGAAGGGGGAGTAGGAAAAATAAAATCCATCTTTTACCATAATGTACTTTTTAATGAGTAAGAGCACACAGATGTGCAACTGGCCTTTTTGCTTACAGTTCTTGGATTCCCTGTGTCATTGTGCAGTTTTGCTGGGTGAATTTTGGGGCGATTTTTGTAGTAAAATTGTTTCTTGCTACTCAGTGCCAAAGGTCATGCATAGTATGATCCCTGGTGTAATCAGTGGGAAGTAGCACATTAAAGTTGATGGAGACAGGTAGATGTGGGTGCAGAATGTCATGTCCACTGATTTTTAAATTTCCTTTCTTTGAAAGAGATGGAGCTTGTCTTTGCTCAGGATAGATTGGGTAACTTGCTTTTAAAGATTAGAGTAAGGCAGGGATGAGAGTGAGGGTGTGTGCCTTTAGAGACATAAAGACAAGGTCATAAAATGTACCCCCGACCCGGTTGTTCATTTGGGGGCATGCCAGCCAACACATTTCAACAGGACACTCAAGCAGCTCTAAGAAGGGTGTACGTGGCAAGGAAGATGGCTTCCTGCTGGTAGCCATGGGAACAATCCACTTTAGAAGTGGATTTTCCCTCAGAGGACTGATAGCCCTGTTCCATGACAAGTGAGACTGAGCTGGAGATACCTATCTAAGCTGCTTCTAAATTCCTGACTCACAGAAATTGTGAGATAATAAATGTTATTGTTAAAATTAGTTACTGTTATGTTTTAAACCACCAAGTTTTGGGGTAATTTGCCACACAGCAATGGGTAACTAACATAGTGGCTATCAAGCGAATCAGAGCAGGTGTTGTGTGTCCTTGTTTCTATCTATCTGTACAGCCTTCACACGTGGTAGCTTTGTGGGAATACCAGGGTTACAGATGTGCATGGGGATGAGGAGGAGAGTGTTTTCAGCAGAGGGAATGAAAATCCACTGGGCTGGAGGCTCTCCATTTGTCTCTCCAGGTTAACTCTTTACGCTTCCCATTTTGGTCTATGTCTTGAAATGCTGGGTTTTCTCCACTGGGCTCTCTTGGACTCCAGGTTCTGCTGCAGTTGGCCGGCAGACAGCACCAGCAGAAGGTAAGAGGGTGAAGGAGAGAGAGAAACCAGGGACATTATTTTCCTGGCTCTTTCCCTGCTGTCAACAATGTGTCAGAGTCTGTTTCTCTTCCTTGGTGGGTAGACCTGTTGACAACCTGCTCTTGCATGCTCCTTCAGTGACCCTTTTATGCTGGGCAGTGGTAAGGCCTTCCCACTCTTGCTGGCTGTGGACTGCTTGGTTATTCCTGGTTTCTCTTGATTCTGTTCAAATCCCTGAAAGTGGCCCTCAATCATCCCTTCTATATATTGTATCTATTTCTGGCTGGGACCCAAACAGACACCTCCATCCGGGGTTTCTGTGGTGTTCCCTACTGCATTTTTACCCAAGTGGAGACCTTGGTTTGGCTTGGAGAGCTGTATATTAATTCTAGTCTTCTTTTTCTTTCATCTTCTCTTACTTACTTTAGTATTAGCAGTCTCCTTCAAAATAAAATTTTATGCTGAACACTAAATCAACACATGTGTGAAATTATGCAGCGAGGTCTGCTCAGGTTGAAGTGGGTCAGAAGAACAGGAATCCTGGCCATATGATCTTTATTTTTCATCTCTCTCTTTCTCTAAGAGAATCCTTTAGGGCCACTTCTGAGCAGCCGTAGAGTTTTGCAGAACCCAATGTGAAAATCAATACTTGGCGTGTAATAATGCTGGGGGAGAAGAAGAGATTGTAATTCCCAGACATGGTGCTGACTGTGTGATTTCTTTTCCCTCTGCCTACTTTTTTCCTTGCTGTCTACCACCTCAGATCTCAAACTCTGAGCGTCTTGCTTTATCTTTTTTTTTTTTTGGTACCAAGAATCGAACTCAGGACCTTGTGCTTGCCATGCAGGTGCTTGTGCCACTGGTTATATCCCTATGAGCTTCTTGCTTTAAATATAACCTCTCTACTTGATAGTAAATGTATAATTAGGAAGTGGGAGGTTCAGAGCCCTATGTTGGCTTCAGCATCCTCAGTAGTACAGACATTTTCCATTTCATTGCTCTCCTATATTTCGGGTGTGGTCTCTACCCTAATGCTCCACAGTGGCTGCTTGAAAACTGACCATCACATTCACATTCCAAGAAATCAGATGCAAAAACAGGCATATCCTTCTGCTTAAGGACATGCCCCGGAGGTTACACTCACCATATCACTTTGTACTTCACCTAAGAGTTAGTGCTATGTCTACCTGAATCTGGAGACTACAACCTGCTCAGGGCAGCCATGTGCCCTATTAAAATATCAGGGGTCTATATCCCAAGGGAGAAGGGAAGAAACCCTGCTGGGTTGCCATGCCTCTTCCTGCTATCTCTGTGTAGCCAGCCATCCTTTGTCCTTCTTCTGCCCAAGGAAACTGAGTCCCTGCTCCTTTCCCAGGCTGCACCATGCACATGTGCTTCACTCTCACCCACTCCATAGCCAGTCCAAGCCGCAGTCTTGTTTTTGGCATCACAGTAAACGTGCCATTTCTCTTTGTATTTCTGACAACAGACATTTCCCCTGCATCTACCATTTATCACATTTGATTTCTTTGAAGTTGAAGTTATTCCTCAGAGATTTATTTACTGTGTCTAATAAATAACAGAAAATTACTCTTCTGTCTACCTCTTACTCTTTTGGGTCTTTTGAACTTGTTTCAATTTAAAAAAAGGCGATGGTGTGTACTTTTTTAGATGTTCTATTAATGGTGCTATTTTAAAGTCCATCTATTGATTTGGAATACATTATTTCAGGCGATAGTAAGCCAGTTCTGTTTCATTTTGGCTGGGCTATTCAGATCTAAGAGATTATCTATAATTTCAAACCAGAGGGGACTCTGCTGGGAAATTTCCATTTGAGATTAAATGTTACTGGGGCTGCAATCTGTGGCTGCTCTTACAAAGGTGACTGACTCACAATGCAGAGAGGACAATGATGCTGAAAGAGGAATGTTTAATATTTATATATCCTGGGAACAGGAAGCATACCACTGCATGCAGGTTCACCTGAGGGAGCCCAGGTTTTGGTCTGGAGGCAGAGCAGGTGTGAAAGGAAGTGAGAGCTCAGAGCTTTTATTATGGCTGCTGTAGGCGAGGGGAGGCGAGGCGAGGAGGGGCGGGGCGGGGCGGGGCGAGGAGGGGCAGGGCGAGGCGAGGCCAGGCGAGGCCAGGCGAGGCCCGATAGAGAGTTTAGGAGTTTAGGATTGGGTAGTGGGAATCCATCTGGCAGGCTTTGGGCCATAGCAACTGTCTCTGCTGTCTCCTCTGACCTCCCAGATTGCAAGAGCCACATAGACAGGGTGCCTTGGAATGTGACGCCTGGTTTGTTCAGTTTGCATATGCATAGACCAGGTTGGCGGTGGTGCCCTTTGTTGTAGTTAAGAATTGGGATGGGCAGTATCTCTTTGGTTCTCAACACTTTAAAGATGTCAGAATGTAAGACACAGAAAGTAAAACAGTTCACAGAGCTGCTCGCCATCTCCTTAGCTCTCTTCTGCTTACCTCACTGCTCCTCTTCTGTTCTCTCGCTGTCAGGCTGCTTCCTTCTAAACTTCAGACTTACGCCCTCTGCTTCTTTTCCTTTACATATTTCAGTCTGATACTGACCACACGCCCTCTCAGGGCCTTAATCAATGCCCCTGTCTATCAGTGATGGGCATGAGGGCTTAGGCCGAGTAGTGTTTTTCCCTGGTCCTCTGCTTCCTTGTTTGTGAAACACATATGGAAGTCTTCTTTACTCTCCAATGTGTACCTTTCCTCTCAGAGTCTGTAAGCACCCCTGGCAGAGGGCCATCTTCCGAAGAGAAGGAGTAGAAGATAATCTTCATCACAGAAGTGTTTTCCTTGGAGAAGAGAGGAGAAAATATTGAGTATCTCTGGGCCAGATAGGGAAAAGTGGAAACATATTTCAAATCCTCCACCATCCCATTGAATACACAACACTCTAATTCTGCTTACTGAGGCTGAGCATCTCTAACACAAAAATCCCAAATCTGAAATCCTCCAAAGTTTAAAACTTTTTCGTGTCAATACGTTGGCACAAGAGGAAAATTCCACACTTCACCTTATGTGACAGCTAGCAGTCAAAACACAGGTGCACTAAACTATTAAAAAAGATTACCTCCAGGCTATATGTGCAAGGCTTATGTGAAGAATAAATGAATTTTGTGTTTGGACTTGTATCCTATCCTCAAGATAGCTCATTATGTAAATGTAAATATTATAAAATCTGAAAACACCAGAAATTGGAACTACCTCTAGTCTTAAGTATTTCAACAAGGGAAACTCGACTTGCTTATTAGTGTCTGTGGTCATGCTTTGTTGGTGTACATAGTAATGCCTACCATTTCCTTACGCGGGCCGTTTGTAGCAGGCACACAGGTCTTTGTCAGTTGTCTTGCTTATTTCCGCCCCTGGCATTGTCCCCAGGCTACCCCTTCTGCCGTGCTTGCCTTCTCTCCTTTCTCTTTCCTTTTCTGTTCAGTCCTAAGTGCATTGTTTGTATTCCTTATTTTATTCTCTGATTTTATTGGCCTATACTGAGCTCTACTTTCTGGCTTAGAGTAAGTTCAAATATACTATTATAGGCAAGTAAGTTAGATAGAAATAGTACAGGCAGTCAGGCAGGGCTAGACCCTCCGAGGAGCCAGTGCGGAAGGCGAGATGCCTTGCAAATGTGGGGGAGACAGGCACCTCAGCTGCGGGCCAGAGCTCAAGACAAAAGATAACACAAATGCACCCACATACTTCCCAAGGATAAACATCAGAGACTGATAGTCTAAGTAGATATCCATCACCTTCAGCAAGCCAGGAAGAGCCACTAACCCACCCCTCTGCAGGAAAAGCCCATCTTCTTTATTCATGCCCAATTGCTATGCGACTTGCTTCCCCGCTTGATCCAGATTTAACCAATTTTACCTGAATAATTATACTCACAATCTTATTGGTGGGCCATAGTTTTGTCCCACCTCATGTCCATCCTGCAATTTCCCATCTTTCCCACCCACCTCATGTCATGGATTCATTCTGTAAAAATCCCTAGTAAAGACAGGGTCCTTGGCAACCCATCTGGGACCCCTTCTGTCTCTCTCTTGGACAGAAGCTTTCTTTCCCCCAGTAAGTATGCTCTGCTCTTAACCTGTGTTGTTCATAAAATACAGTCTTCGATTTTAGAGAATATGAACTTGTGCTGTACATCTAGCAGGTTGGGGGCTTCTTTCCCCTGTATCAATACACCTTAACTAACCCTCGTTGGTAAACATGTATTAACTTTCCACAGATACCCCTTAATTAGTCCTGTTGTTCCATATGTATTAGCTTTTAAAATTGGGTTTTAAGCTCTGGGTGGTTGGGGGCCACTCCTCTGTAGATGCGGGGTGTTTACAGTTCAGTTTGTATAGTCCATTGCCTGGCATAGATTTCTCAGTGGCACACTGCTATCCCACTTTTATCAAGCGAGAAAATTTTATAATGCTGTGCTGCTTCACAATTCAATCCTTTTACTTATATCGGCCCTTCTCCTTCATCTCCATCACTGTGTTGTTAGCTCCCTCTTGCTCCTTTGAAATTCCATCAGCTCTGGAAGCCTTGCTTTGCTTACTGGACTCTCCAGAGGCTTAAGCCCCTCTGGGGAGCGACTTGCAATGCTTGGTGTATGGCAGAGTAGCTTAAGAGCCACCCTGAATATGCCTGCATGAGAAAAGGGCCCATCTTTGTACACTGTGTATTTCCCTCCATCCAGACTCACCTCTATTTCATCTTGAAAGCTGATGTTTTACCAGCAGAGAGGGACAGTGTGCCATGAATTATGGATCCCATCTGAGCCTTGTGGAGACAATCTGAATATTTTCCCGGTGGGTGTTTGAGTGAACCAAATGAGCCCCACGCTTGTCAGCTTCCTCTTCCTCTCTGTGCTGCAGAGGAAGTATAAGAAGCGAAAACTGGAGCTCTGTTGACCTTTTCAAGTCTTCAAGTAATGATTCTCTAGACAGATAAGGCTAAATTGGTATTGGATCTCAGCCTAAGCACGGGGAGGGTGACTGCTTATGAGCTGCACGCGTCTTGCTTACTGCTTCACTTTCTTCTCTGCTGCTCAGTGGAGGAAATTAAAACTCTGATGGTCAGATTAGGTGGTTCTAAGTGGCTGGCCCTTGCCTACTGCTGCTGATGTGAGCATTAGGCTTATCTACCAGTTCAGGTGAAGAGGTCGATAATTCGAACACTTGAAGAAATAACTGAGGTAATAAGATCCTTAAACTAAAGGATTGTGAATTGCTTAAAAGAAGAGAGCAAAAAAGCTCCACAACCATAACCAAACAAAAACCAAAAAGAAACCCCAAATGTCTTCACTATGCGTTCCCCAGCCACAGAGTGAAAAGTCACCTACTCAGGAGACAGTAGAGGGTCCTACCTGAAGTGCCTCTGTTTGTCATCCCTCAGAGCTATGGGGTCCACATGGGCCTGCATGGTAACCAGGGACACACCGCTGCTAAGAGTATTAACATCACTCTTATTAAGGTGCTTAGTGAGGCTGGGCCTGCTGGACCATGGGCCAGGTAAATCTGGGGTGGTGGCACACACCTGGAACCCCAGCACGGTGGGGTGCTGAGGCAGGAGGATTGCAAGTTTTAGTCCAACGTGGGCAATTCAGCGATTTTGTGAGATCTTGTCTCAAAATAGAAAAAGAGCTGGGGATGTCGCTCAACGTCAAGGCTCTGAATACAATCCCCAGTACTGTGACAGTAAACAAAAAGGAAGGAAGGAGGGAAGGAGGGCAGTGGGCAAGAGCTACTGCTGAAGGCCTGTTTTTGTTGTACCCCTTGGGGAAGGCAATTCAGGATGCTGTGGATCTCCCAGAAGAGAGAGATGAGCATTGAGAGGAAAGGTTCTCACAGACACAAACAGCCTGCTTCTTAGCGTTGTCCCCAGGGTTAGCCGAGGCTGATTAATCCTCACTTCGTAGGTGCTTTGATGTCTTGGGGGGTGGCAATTGGAAGGCCGGAGAGTATATTTAAGTCTATTTGGAGGTGGGCATTATTACAAAATGTTCTTTTCCTTTCTTGGCTTCTCTGTTTTACTGATCCATTTATAGGGTGGTTTTTAATCCCAAATCATAGTTTTGCACAAGTATTAGGAGAAATAGACTCAGGTATTCATTCCCTAAGACTTAGAGGTGATTAAACTTGTTTTTTCTCTTTTCTGTGGCTGAAGCATATTATCATTACATCTGACTCTTATAACAGTATGACTTTTCTTCAAAAACTATCGGAGCAGGACTGGTTTCTTGTTTTATTTTATCTGTGCTACAAACACTAATGTAACTCTGAATAAGTGAATGAGAGCACTCGTGGCCCAACCAGCAGATCACAGTATCTGTGCATCCTTTGAGTCCCTCTCTGCTGGCCTGCAGGGATATTCTTGTCCTCTTTTCTGAGCTGGATCACAAATGTTTGCTCATATTGGTAAAATCTCCACAAGCCCCTTAAAATAGGATTTTTCTGTGATTATAAAAGTGGTACATAGTGTGGTTTTGTGTAGTTATATGTGTAACAAATCAGACAGTCACAGTGGACCATTGGAAAAAGCATAAATAAGAGAATACCTAAATGCTAATGAGATGGGAGTGCTTCCTCTCCATTATTCGCCCCTCGCTGCGCTCTAATATCTCTCTTTGTCTCTGCCTTTCTTTGCTCTGTCTTGTTTACAGAAGGAAGAAACCTTGCTGAATATCGTGTGGTCATTTTCATCTGTGACTCTTTCGCTAAAAACACCTCTTCTTGTTGGGCCAATTAGGCTCAGAGCAGTACTTACAATTTCTCCATAATTTCTTTAAAGAAAGATGGAACTGTTATTTATGTCCCCACAAGCTCAATATTGTGAAGTTGTATGACCCACCGCTTCAAACGCTGACCAGTTGTAGCTTGCAAGGTGTCCAGGGCTCTGATAACTGTAGATTCCGGTAACAGAATTAGTAAAAGAGGAGGCAAAGGAATTGCAGAGAAATTGAACAGTGGTTTCTGTAAGTCTGATCACACAATTGAAAATACTGTTTTTTAAACAAATAAATAAGTACGTTCAAAATCAGGCAATACAGTAAAAGTTTACTTTATAGTAGTTTTTTTTTTTTTTAAATCTGTGTGGAGGGTAATTTTGCCCCATTCCAGGGCACATTCAGATTTCCGGGGGAATGTTTAATTGTTGTGACTGAAGGAAGCAGTGTGTGCTGCTAACATGTAGCAGTAGAGCCCAGGGATGCTGCTAACCCCCTTACAGTGCACAGGAGACCCCGCGGCAAAGAACTATGAACTTGCATGTCAGCCCTGCCACAGCGGAGGGGGCTTGCTTTGTGGAGGTCTTGCTGTAACAATAAAAATTGCCCCAATGACAAACGTCGTATGGGTTTGTAAAATGCCACACCTCAAATTACTGTTAAAATAACTGTTAAAAAAGTGAAGCTAAACACTGAAATATTATGTTCTGTTTTATGTGGTTCAGAAATTGGCGAGGAGGCAACAGATCTGTCAGCAATGGGTGTGAAGGGTTCTAAGAAAGCTGTTTCACAAAATGTGTGAGTGAAAAACAATATTTGCAAATAAATGTTAGTACCTATAATATGTGACTTTAAATACTTGTTTGTAACTAATCTAATAACATGAATCTTATTATTGCAGTTTTATTTGCTGAACATTGATATATTGAAATGGCTCTGAAGCTTTTTATGTGGTGCTTAAAATTAAACCCAGGACCTCACACATGCTAGGCAAGTGCTGTACGACACAGATACATCTCAGCTCCCAAATCCATCTTTAGATTTTGCTGTTGGGATCAAGGCTGCATGCTTCACATTCAAGTGAGGTTCACATGTGTGGAAAGTCTAATTCTGGGGTCCTAAATTCTGTGTATCTGTGTTTGGTTGTTGCATAAATTATGAATCTGAGAACAATTTCCAAAGGAAGGCAGACCTTTCCTACACTTATTTGCTTACAAAAATTACATATTATAAGCTTTAGTATCTTGATTTATTGTATGAGTTTTGACAGATGCTTACAGTTGTGTAACAACTACCACAACAAGATGCAAAAGAGTTCTACCCTCTCCCTAATTCCGTCGTGCTGCCCTTTGTAATCAACCTCTTTTCTCCATGTTCCTGACTTTTCAATTTAACCTTTTATATACTTTACAAGAGGAATGTCTATTTTCAAAATAAACCCTTCCACTGAGAGCTAGGTGTTCAATGACCCCTGTGGAGCTTCATGGGACAAAGTGACTCTTGGAGCCATGAGTCCACCTGCTCAACCTTGCTCTGGCCCCAACCAGGGCCTTGGGGAGGTTGTCTGGGAAACTGGTTCACCCTAGAATGGGCAGGACACTGATTCAGTTTCTGCACAGATCCCTTGTTTGGTGAGCTGGTAGGAGCCATGGAGAGATGGATGAGCTGGAAGGATAGGGTTCCTGGCCTTAGTGAGTTTATGTAGCACTGACAATAGTCAACACGTGGACAAATGTCATCAGCAATCCTTACTCACAGGTCCCATATCTATGGATTCAACTAAACTCAGATGGAAAATATTTGGAAACATATTGTGTCTGTACTAAGCATATATGGGACACTTTGGGTTATTTCCTAAAAAACTTGTATGACAACTATTAATGCAATATTTATATTGTACTAGGACTAGCTCTTATAGGTAACCTAAAGATGATTTAACTGAAGTATGCTGTAGGATGTATGTGGGCTATCTGCAAATACTATGCCATTTTGTATAAGGGACTTAAGCATCAGGCATCAGACATCTTGGTACGAGTGAGTAGGGGTTACTGAAACTAATCTCCATGAACACTGACAGCTGACCATAAAATGTGGAATTCAAGCTCAGTGTGAAGAAGGAAAACTATATTGTGCTTCAGGAGATGGAGTCAGCTAAATGAAGGCAAGAACTGTGTGTTTCCTGAAGGAATTGTTCAGGTGATTATTCACTTCTGGACAGAGGGAAGACTCCAGAGAGCACCAAGTTAGAAAGTACACTGAAGAATCAGGAGAAAGCTTGTGAGCAGGACAGGCAGGGAGCCCCTGGAGGCCTGGGTGGGGGTTAGATTGAGCAGGGCTAATTACGGATGCCATTAAAACTTTTAAAAAATCAACTTTATCTCAAGACTTGAGGTATGCAGAACTGACTGGAACGTGAGGCAGGCAGATGTGATGTGGAGGAGACAGGGAAGAAGCTGGTGTTTCAGCAGGGTGGGCAGTGATGACAGCTGGACAGTGATGACAGATGGAGGTGAAAATAAAGACCAGCCAAGGTGTGAGGTCCACAGTGACATCAGTGAGTGACAGCTGTTGCGGCTGGGTTGAGAGCGTCAGGGGCTCTACCAGCTTCTGGCTCAAGCAGCTGCATTTTTGGATGTGGAAATCCCTGGAGGTGGGTCCGGGATAGGAGGAGAAGCCAGACTGGAGTACAGGGGAGACTTGCAGAAGGAAGTGGCAAGGAGGCTGATAGTTGTTTTATGCTTTGGAAAGGCCCATTACCCTCTCATTGCTGAAATAGTTATGGGGGCAAACCTTTAGGTAATGTGGTGTCTGACATTTGGAAGTAGAATACATTTAGATTAATGTTGTACAAGAAATATGATGGCACAGGCACATGGGCCTAGCAGAAGACACAGTTTATTTTGCCTAAGGGAGTCTGGAAAGCTCCCTGTCCAGCTTTGCCACACAGAAGGCTGTCCTAGATAGGAAATAGGAAGGACATCATTCTGGGGAGAGAAAACAGTACATGAAACATTCACAAGACATGAAGATAGATGGTCCACTGAGGGAATTTCCCGCAGTTT
Organism: Dinomys branickii; assembly: GCA_004027595.1. Taxonomy (NCBI): domain Eukaryota; kingdom Metazoa; phylum Chordata; class Mammalia; order Rodentia; family Dinomyidae; genus Dinomys; species Dinomys branickii. The sequence continues at coordinate 16,375 of PVLD010010456.1, read as the reverse complement.
GATAGAATTAGGCAGTAGAGTTTTTACAGCAGGAGTTGGAGGTGGGACTTTGGGGCTAGAGGGTTGAACTTGTGCACCTTCTCGGGGAGAAGTCAGGGAGGACTGTGAAGATCTGTGGTTGCAGATTGCAGTGGAGAATGGAATGAGAAAGACTCAGGTCAGGGAGGTGCCTGGATGGACATTGCGGGTGTCCAGATGAGCAGAAGAGGGGCTCCAGATGGTGGCACGAGGGATGATGAGAAAGGGATGATTTAGCAATTTAGGAGGCCAGACCTATTATTTTCTATGATGTAAGAGATGTAGAGAAGGGACAGGAGATTATGTTGTTTCCATTTCAAACACACAACTGATAGTCATGCTGTTAACTATAATTCAGATTCGGATGGGGGGATTTTACAGTGAAAGCAGTGGATTCTGTTTTGCGTGTGCGTGTGCATGCTGTGTGTGAGTTCCTCAGGTGTTTCCATGGACTCCACGGGACAAGCAGGATGGTCAGGACCTGTGGGAGTAACTGTGACTCTCTGGCACATTGCCACTGGGCAGTGTACATTGCATTGCACAGAAGAGATTGGTTTATGGTTCTCCCTTTAGATTCATGAACATTCTTGAAAAAAGGAGCTGGGTCCTACTTTCCTTTCCCCCCCAATGAGCAAGTTACATAGATAGATCTTTCAAATATTTCCTCTTTCATCCCACAGTAAAAAATAAATTTTTATATCATTCACAGTCATACCTATAAAACATAGCAAAAATGTAATGTTTTAGAAAATCTTAGCCATAGCATCTGTAGTGTACTTTTATCTTTGCTCTCTCCCCCATTATCTTCCAGTTCCATTTAGCTGTCACTTTCCTGTGTTTATGTTAGACCAGTGAGTTGCAGTCTGTATGTGGTAAACCACTGAGGCCAAACACACAGTTAATATCTTGGAATTTGTAGTTAGACAGACTTGGGTTTAAATTCTGCTCTGTCCCTGAATAGTGTTATGGCCCTGGGCAAGCCATTTAACCTCTCAGAGCCCCAACTTTTACATTTATAAAATAGAAACAAATGTCTGACTCAGGGTGAATATCAAGTAAGTAAGAAAGTGAATATGCAGAGACAAACCTAGTTGTCTGAGTTGGTTATGTTGTTGGAGACAAATTACCAGAGAATTAGCGGCTTAAAGCAACAGACTTGTTACCTTACAGTCAATTACTTGTTATCTGACAGTCAGTTGTTCTGGAACCTCCAGAGAAGGTAGTTTCCTCTCCTTTTCCTAGTTCCTAGAAGCCACCTACATTCTGGTCTTTGGTGTCTACCAACTTCAAAGCTACCAGTGAAACATCTTCAAATCTCTCTCAGACTCTGGCCTGCTTACTTCCTCCTTCCGTATGTAAAGGTCCTTGTCTACCAGGGTATCATTAAAACAATCCAGTATGATCCTCTTATGTTAAGGTTAGCACTGGCAGACTTAATTCCACTGAAACCTTAACAAACCTTTGCCAGTGGATTTACAATGTCTAGGCTCTGGGCCTAGGATGTGGACATCTTTGGAGGGAGTCGTTAACATGCAAACCACAATAGGATGGTGAGTGGGACCTGAGGAATGTTCAACAAAAGGTTGGTGGCAACACAGATTCTGTGAAATAAAAAAAACATAACCAGTGCTATGTTTTAGTATGCATTCAATCTTAAATCAGATTCCCACGTTACACTGGGAAGCTGACATTTAAAATTATGAATAAAATTTCTTAGATACATTAGGCTATTATGTATGTATGTATGTATATATTTTGTGGTACTTGGGACTGAACCCAGGCCCTTTGCACTAAGCTGCATCCCAGCTTTTTAAATTTTTTTATTTTGAGTCAAGTTCTTGGAAAGTCCCTTGCCAACTTATTAAGTTGCCCAGGCTGGGCTCAAACTTCTTTTCCTCCTGCCTGCCTCAGGTTTCAAATTTTCAAAGTATGTCTGTATGTAGTAGAAGCTCAGCAAATACATGGTGAATTAATGACGAAACAATTAATACTCAAAAGAAAAAAAAAGAGCAAGTTGTGGTGGTTTTTTCTTTTTTTTTTTAGAATTATACAGAACAGTTGCTTTTCCTAGGGATTAGTGTCTTGGAAAAGAAGCACTATTAAAACAAGCCCAAATCTCTACAAATGCTGGCATTATTATTCTGCATGTTTGCAGCATTTCTCCTAGACTACACCTGGAGCTATGTGCAAAGCTCTTGCTGTTTTTTACGGGAAAATCTACCTCCTCTGCTCATGAGATTAAAGAGCTAAATCCCTGTATGCTCTGCAGGCTGCAATGTGGGCGGCGCCTTGTTCCCCAGCACCCGGACTGCATGAGATCCGGAAGGAGGTTCCACAGCAGCACAAAAGGACTCCGGGAGTCTGGAGGTAGCTTCAGCAGCACGGAGATGGGTGACTGCGGGAGTTTATCACTCCTGCTGATGAGGAGAGATCAAGCAGGACAAGGCACATCCACAGCCAGCTGAAAGAAGCGCAGGGCATTGCTACTCATTCATGGGGCTGGGCCCACCCAGCGCGGAGCAGAAGGGACTTCGGAAGCATTTGTGTGAAGGTTGGCCTTCCTCAGACCGTTTGCCCTCCCTCCCTCGTGAAGAATCAGCCTTTCATTTCCCAGATATTTTTTGCCTCTAGATGAATACCCGACTTGCACAGCTGTCAGCCTGTGTCTGATATCATATTGATTCACGTTGTTCTGCAGAGTGAAGTAGTTTGCTCTTCTGAAACCAGGAGTGGAACATTGTAGAGCACATTTCTGAAACTTAGTGCCTTTTCTAGAGCAGACCCTTACTAAGTTTGTGTTGATTTTAACAGGTAATAAATTCAAATCATTACTCCAACACTTCTATGCTTTTCTTGACTTCTGGTCAAATAACTCTAGAAATGAACTCTGTCTCTTTAGAGAGAATAAAATTTCATAGTGGTAAGGGTACAAACTTTAGAATTAAAGCATGATCAAATCTCTATTTGGGCAATTACTTGCAAGCTACTTGACCTTGAAAAAATTAGGTAAATAATCTGAACTCCAGTTTGCTTATCTGTAAAATGGGAATAATAATGTTACTAACTTTATAATATTAATGTGAGAGGCGCTGGGGATATAGCTCAGTGGCATAAGCAGCTGTGTGGTAAGTGCAAGGTCCTGAGTTCAACCCCTGGTACCACTAAACAAAATAAAATTTAAAAAAATAGATAAAATTAATTTGAGAATTAGTAAAGCTTTAAGAGAGACACTGATCCAAGTGTGTTGTTTCCACTACTCTGACTTAATAGATTATCATGTGAAGTTATCACCCCAGCTACACCTGTCCATGACCTTTGTTTTTGTTCAGGATGCTTGGGATATTTGCTGCCGGAACCAACAGAAAATAAGCCAGAGAGAGAAGCCCCAGGGAAACCAGAGATGAAAAGGGCCCATCCCTAGGGCAATTTCCCTGCTATCTGAAGGGGCTTCTCTGAGGGGATCTTTTTATACTCATGGGAGGACTTTGGGTCTCAGAAAACAGTTTCTTCGAGGGATACCTTTAGGGCCTTTTGGCTATCTTTGTCAAGATCACAGTCCCTAGCATAAAGAGTTCCTTGGGGAGAACTTGTGAGTCAAATTTGTAAAAGTTGGCTCTTGGCAGGCCCTGAGGGATTGGTAGCAGAACAGTCAAACTCAGGCTGAAAGTAGCTGTGGCAGCATGGAGTATTTCTGCTGCCCTGTCTTCCACCTTGCCCATCTGCCTGCAGTCTTTCATTCTCTGATCAGATGTTTTCCTCCTTCATGATGCCCTGTCCCCTGCCAGCATGAACTCACATCTCCCGTAGCACTCCTTGATGAAGATTGAGCTGTGAAAGCATAGATGGCACCTGAAGCTGCCAGGAATGCCTGGCCCATGACGGCAGCTGCCTGACTTTTTCCTCCCTGAGTTGGGAAGCTGTTGGCTGCAGGTAATAGAACCCTCAGTGACCACTTGCTGTGTTTATTTATGACAGTGTTCACTGTTAATTTATAAAGCAGTTTGAAAGTAGGTAGTTACAGATAGTTCCAGGGTATTTGGATGGTTCAGTAATTACCCTGGAGTTCCAGACTCTGACTACCTCTCTGCTCTGCTATCTTGTGTGGTCAGCAGATTGCTCCAGCTCAGGGTGCTGTGTGCTCACACCCTGGCTACATGAAGAAGGGTGATGTCAAAGGGTCTTTTTAGAGGGTCTCTGTCTTTTAATTGTGTACATGAAAGTCATCTATGGAATTTGCTTATCAATCACTGGCCAGAACTATGTTCATCCTTCCTCCAACCTCTGACTCCGAGGAATGTTTTGCTCACTGACTTAGAAAGATAGTGATTCCCACGCTCAGAGATGGGCTCTTTTTCCTTCCTTGTGACAAAGGAGTCTTTATCAATTTTGCAGTAAGGTGAAGGAGGGGCTGCTGGGCTGCTGGTGAAATAACATCTGCCATTCCCTGTGCATTTTCTCCTCCCAGACGCTCTGCCCTGCCTGCGTCCTCCTCAGGCACCTCCTTAGGTCATCCTCATGACCTTTGGTTTTTTTCTAGAGGTAGACACTTCTCTCTGACAGTTATGAAGTGTTAATAAATAACTGTGTAATGTTTCCCTTGATTTATCTGGCTCCCTCAGTACAGTACAGTCTTTAAGGATAAGGGCTGCATCATGTTCATTTCGGTCTCTAGTACCTGGCACAGGTGTGTTATACACATGTACCAACACCCCATGAAGACTGTAATCATTACATACTGCGAACATGTACTAATAAAAAAATTTTTTTAAATGTTGGAGAAAAAACGTGTCTGGATTTTAAAGTTAGTAAAAAGCCTAGTAGATGGGGGTACAAATGAGGTTCCAGTTCATGAAGAAGAGTGATCTATCTAAACAGGGCCAGCGTCACAATCTTGTATATATTTCCTGTAATGAGAATGCTGAGTTACCATACATGAAAGCTCAGTAGACATGGCAGTGGATTGAATTTCCTAAGGAAAGAAAGAAAGTACAAGTGGCCTCCAGTCTGCACTAAGGCTCACCTTCCTGGGAATTCTTTAACCAGCTTTGGGGAAGTCATTCAGCATCACATGAAATGTCATTCATTCAACGCAAGTTATCTTCTTTTTGTTTTGTTTAGTCTGCTGTACCCTCTGCACTGCTAATACCTTAAGCACTCCAGCATCCCTAGGGTCTGAGCAATGGTTCTTGTCTCAACTGGGGTATCCTTTAAAAAATCTTTTTTTGTCCTTTATAGGCTACAAATGGTCCAGATTGTCCTTCGTTTGTTTCCTCATGGACTGAACTGCTACCTGTTATTGAGGATGTTCCTTCTCCTACATTGTTAAAAACACATATTATACTGTTAGATCAGTTCTTTAGATTCCTTCCAACTTACATTTATACTCGTAAATAATTCATGTAAATTATTCTGAGCTTCAAGATGGCTGGAATTATGGTATGTCACATTTATTTGACTTGCAGGAACTAGTGGTACTCATGGATATGATAGCTCATGATTTACCTCATTCTATGTGTACAAGAAGCAGGAATTTAATGAATAGGCTTTACAGTGGTCAAGAAGGAGGGGAGGAAAGTGAGAAAGTGGGCATGGGTTGAACCTGAATCGGTACACTTTTTCATCTATGCCCCTACTATCCTTATTTTCCATGTTGTGCTTTGAATTTGGCCTGTTCTTCAAATCTTTTATGAGCTCAGAGGTTGGGGTTTTGGAAGATGGTTAGCTCATGGAGGTGCCATACTCATTGATAGATCTATCTACTGGTGAATTCTACAGCTGACCAGAATGCTGGGAGGTGGGTCCTTTTGGACAAAACAGTCCCTGGGAGTGTGACCTGAAAGGATGCATCTCCATCCCTGGCTCTGCTCATCTCTCTCTGCTTCCTGGCCACCATGATGTGAGCCACTTTCCTCCTCAGCAGACGCTTCTACCATGCCATTTCTGTGTGTGAGTGTGCCAGCCATGGACTGGAACTTCCAAAACTGTGAGTCAAAATAAATTGCTCCTTCTTTAAATTGTGTGCGTTGGGTATTTTATCTCAGTGATAAGAAAGGGACTAAAACAGACCTTGTAGAATTTTACATCTACCAAGGTTGGAGAGGGTTGTGTATATAACTGAAGCATTTTCCTACTGAAGGCTTGAATTTTATAATAATATAATGAGATTGTATCAGTTGGGCCAGCGATATAGCTCAGAGGCACAGTACCTGCCTGGCAAGCACAACGTCCTAAATTCGATTTATGGTACAAAAAAAAAAAAAAGATTGTAACAGTGTTTACTAGAAAAATAGATTTAATGCAAATTACACAAATGTATAAGAATTTACAAGATTGGCTTACAATGGCTGTCCATAGAGTCAGGTGTGGAAGAGTGCACAAGGGTTGTCCATGTGCTGGAGATCTGAAGGATCCAGTTGAAGGCCTGGAGTTCACTGTAGTGTCCTCTGCGAGTCTGTATCAAGAGGCAGAAGGACTTGTGCTGCAGGCTGAAGATTCTTCTGGAAGCCTGAAGACAATGTCCAAGGTAAGGCGAAGACTGGAGCTCTTCCAAGAAACGAAAGTGCGCCTGCCTTTTTCATTTCCCTTTTACACCATTCTCGTGACCATCCTCCTCAGGGTGGGTCTTTCTCACCCAGAACTATGCTGGGTCAACACAGTTGGACTTTTCTTACTCAAACTGACATATCAGTTAACTATCACAAAACTGGAAACAATTAGACCGAAAGAAATGGAAAAATTGATTGTCCAACCTATTACTTTAAACATAGCATCTCTACATCTCAACAATCAGGTAAAAGTCATTAATTCTGGTAATCCTAATATTAATCCCTGGATCCATTGCTACAGCATTTTGAATTATGACAGGTGTGGAATGGATGAGTTTATGTGTTTTAAAAATATGTTTGGTGTATTTTGTTTGAGATGAATAAAAAGTAAAGCACGCACAAGAGAAGGCTATTATGAAACATGGTACCTGCATTCTATTTTTTTTTTTTTTTTTTTGGCGGTACTGGGGATCAAACTCAGGACCCTGTGCTTGCTAGGCGGGTGCTTATTCCACTGAGCTATATCCCCAGCCTGGTACCTGCATTCTAAACCTGACTCCCCTAATGAGCTGACCTTGGCTGAAGTATTTAGCATGTGGGGCTCAGGTTCCATCACACGAGACACCAGGACATTACCATTTATATTTTAGAAACCTTGAGAAAGTCAAATGAGGTCATGTATATAAGCAAAATAAAAGAATGCCAATGCTCTAACAAGGTGCCATCCTCAGCAGCCTGTGGCTCCATCTCACTTTGTTTGTGTGCCTTTGTTCATTCTGGGCTATGGCCTTCACCTTGCATTCTTGTCATCTTGCTTGTTTGTCTGAGCTGGTTCCGGGAACAGGCTGTTAATTGTAGAGCTGACCTGAAGCTGGAATGTACTGCCCTCCAGATAAGAAAATGCCCTTACAAGGAGTTCACCACCTCTAGCTGGCATAATGGCACCAGACTGCTGTACTTAAGCTCCCGGGAAATATTGATTTCTGCATGTATCCCGTAATCTATTCCTCATATAAATATCCTTTCCTTCCGCCAACGACCTGAGGGGGAACCTGAGACACTGGTCTGTCTCTTTTCAAGGTTGCCGGTGCCAGCATCCTCTATAAAGTTTCCCTCTCCTCCCCACAGCACGCTGCCCTCTCAGGGATTTGTTTTTTATGTGATGAGCTTCCAAACAGCCTGGATTTGGAACAGCTCCTACCAGGAGCTCATTAAGTGTCAGTTCTATTCATTGTATTTTGTAATCTTTTAAATGTTAATGTAAGTTTAATGGAATGTGTCCATAGGAGGAATTTTTGTCTCCATTTTAGTTGAGGGATATGCTAGATGCTAGCAGCCATTATCTAGTTATCATTATCTAGTTGTTAAAGGACTTGCCAGGAACTTCAAATGCCTGCTTTGATCCATAATGGTTTCATTCATGCGTGGGCTATGACTGAGATGCAGACGCTCAGGACCAATGTATTCTATGCTTTCCTACATTTCCTGGCTTTCTTGCAATTAGACAGCACCGAAGTGCCTAGTTCTGGCCAATGGGCAATGAATGGATGGTACTCTTGTCAGTTCTAGGTCAAAATGTAAAGAGTAGCTTCCTTTTAGCCACAGAGATTGTGACTCAGCCACTAAACTGAAGGTCTAGAGATCTTTCGGTCATCTGATAGAGCAGGAACCCTCAGGAGATTTGCAAGTTCTCAACAGGCTTTGCTTGAGGGAACAGTTAAGCTTTGATAAGCTACTTGTGGGTTTAGTTACTACAGCAGCCTCATAAGGAGAAGCTCCATATTAGCTTCTCAATAAAGAAGTTAAAAAGTCAGGAAAGGATTTCTTGGAGGAAGTTGTAAAAATTTGGAGCATACTCTTTCCCCTGTCCTCATGGGGAATGGCAAATGATTGCTTCCCTTGCTCAGTGAGAGGTCTCGTTCGAGGAGACCAGGTGAGATCTTGACCTGTTTATCCTGACCCCTGCGTGCAGAGCAGAAGGCAGAAGGTGTGGCACTGTGGGTGGCTGGAGAAGTGGTTTAGGACAAGGATAGACGAGACAGGTGGAAAAGAGCTGACCTGGAGGTCTTTTGAGAGGACCTAACCCAAGGCAGCCACTTTTAGGGCTTTAGGATACAACAGAAGCAGCTGTGTCTAGTAGAGTGCGGAAAGGCTAGGGCTGAAGAGGGATCAGAGTAGCCTGCAGGAGGCCTGGGAAACACCTGGGAAGAAAGGGCTCTGGAGAGACAGTGTGGGCCCTAAGTGTCTGCTGCTACTGGAGGAAACTCCTCAGTTCTGGAGGACTCAGAGGCAGCTTCTGAGCTGAAGACAGAAGCAGATGCAATAGATGGGCTCCTGAGCAACGTGACCTGGGTCCCTGCACCAGGGAGGAGCTCTTCTGTTCAATGTGGTTGAGCATTTTGATGCTAGCTTTGGATTGGGCGGTTTTATTATGAAACATGATATTGAGTCTGAGAGTAGAGGGTTATTTCTTAAGTGATGAGTGACAAAATTAGAAAATTTAAAAATACTCTGTGAGGAAGATTTTTTTTTAAAAAAAGCAGGTTTGAAAGAGCAAAGTTTTCTCTTCCTGCCTTCCTTTTTGCAAAGGTACTATTGCATAAACATCCCAGAACCACACTACTGACTGTGTTAACACCAAACTACCTGAAACAGAGCATAACCTCAAACGGGTAGTAGAGACACCTTTTCTTGAACCATGTCACTGAATATGAGATGGATAATAACCGCTCAGTCTCTTAATTAATGCAGAATAAAATACTGAGCCACAGGCTGATGAGCCTTCTTTTTAAAAATCATTTAATTGTAATGCGAAATTGCTTGGTAGAGCTCAAAGAAAAATTTAACAATGTTTCCTAAATGCCTTTCATTGTTGAAATCAATAAAAACAGCAAAATATAGAGATTTTAGTCTGTAAACATGTTCCACGAAGAAGCAAGTAATTATGTTTTTATCAACTACACTTCCTGCCTTTTTAAAATGGTGGTGTTTTATCTGGCTCTAAAGTGTTATGCCTTATCTACTCTTTCAGGTAAGAGCAGGAAATAGAGCAGTGATAAGCTCGATAATTACAGACACTGTAGGTTCTGGATGGTTTCCATGGCTGGCGTCAGCCGGCAGCGTTATTATCTGAGGGCAGCGTTATTATCTGAGGCCGTTGCACCTGAGTAAGCGCTGTTGACCACAGATGTTTAGATGGCCTTGATGTGTCTTGTTCTCAGTGGAACACCGTGGGAGGTGCTGCTGGATCGAGGGTAAATGCAGTGGTGTTGGCCATGACAGCCCGAGCCCATACCTCTGCTTTCTGTGTGATAAACGTGCAGTCTGGGGCAAGTTACTTATCTTACATAACCTTTGGGTTTCTTCTGCCTAATAATTCTATTACCTTCCAACAGCTACTCTGAAGTTCAAACATAACAATATTTGTGAAGCACGAACACAGTGGTGGGTAAACAACAGCAAAAGACTAATGAAATAAACAGAATTAATTTAGAATGATACAGTGATAGCAAACAGAATGACGAAAAGAACAGCTATTATGTTAAGGAGAGAGGCAAAATGATGACATGACAATTGGATACCGTGAACAAAGACAATAATGAAATAATGCAAAATGTATAGAATTATTATTATAACCAAGTGGGACTGTGTCACAATCTCAAGACATATTTTCCCTCTGTCATGTAGTTTTCTGACTCTGGTGGCTTTCCTGTTCTCTTTTAAATTTTAGAAAAAAGTTGAGAATTATTTAAAACATTTAGGATCATGATTTAGTTACTTTCTTTGTTGTCATTGTTGGGACAAAATAGTCAACACCTACAGTTTAAAGCATGAGAGGTTTACTTTGCCTCCCATTTCAGCCAACTTTCAGCTGGCCCCCAGGTGGGATCACACTGGCAGAGAGGGTCTCAGAAGAGGGCTGCTCACAGCATGGGGAGCCGGAAACAGTGGAAAGGGTGAGGCCAGGAGGGAGAGGAACCCTGGGAGGCCACGCCCTCAGTGCTTCCCCTGTTCCAACCACGCCCCATCTCCTAACAGCACATCACCTATAAGCCTCCACCATCTAGTCCCAAAAGCCTGCCTGTGGGTGCATGAAGCTCTTGGTGGGGGCATCTCAGTAGAAAGCACAGTGCATCATTCCTTCTACAATAGTGTTTGTGAAGTGCTTGGCACATTGGAAGAATCACCAGAATTTGCACAGGTCTCCTTCTGTTTCATTGTTGGATCAGCCTGGCTCCAGCAGAGGATACTGCAGACTTGCGGCTTTGCCGACAGCCTCCTTCCCCTTGTACTTGTGGAGCTTGAGCTGTGTTTGAGTTATTTGAAAAAGGCACAGGCATACTTGTCTGAAGATAAACTGATTGTACCACACAGACTCCTGTTTCTACACAGAGATGCATGTACAAATCTCTCTCACTTGCAGGTGAAGATGAAGGGGGAGTGCTCCGAGCAGAGGGTCTGGGTGTATGTACGAGCTTATTGAAAAGACTGTGAAGTCCTAGAAATATCCAAATGCAACTTATTCCCTACTGAGCATTAGATCCTAGATTTATGTCTGTGGGCATTACTTGCAGAATTGGGCACTGTTTGTAGCTTCAAGAATTGGCCGCAATTCAGGCCCATGCTGAGACCGCTGAGCATTTCCAGGGGTGGTGATTTGTACGGGGAGGCGCTGTAGTCAGTGAAGGAAAGGCATTGCTCGTTTGCTTTTTTGTTTGTTTTGTTTTGTTGCGTTGTGTTTCCTTACCAGCTGTTTTCTAAAGCTGTTCAAGCTTTGCAGGAGAGAAGAAGCAGAAGGAAACAGTGAAAACACAAATGCCCAGTAACACAGAAATCTGCTCTCCATGGTACTGGCTGAGTTTTGCCCAGCTAAGTGTTTTTTGGATTATAGAGGACCAGGCCATTCTCTTTTCTCTGTCCTTCCTAGACACGGTGCCATCTGGCTTTCCCCTTTGGGTGCTATTTCTCAGGCAGTGACTATGATAAATAATAAACATACACTATCCATTTACCTCTGGCCAGCAGCTTTCTAACAGCCATAAGAGCGTATGTATCCACTTAAATACATGGACTCACCTTTCTGCTCACTCACTGATTTGCTTCAGCTTTTATTCCCTGCTCTGTGTTTATCTCCTTCTTCAGTAACCTCTCAGAGATCACTTTGTCTTTAATTGTTTCTCTTTATTATATGAGTATACCAGTTTTAGAAACATGACATTTTAGAAAATTAGAAAATAAGTCAAATAGTACATTTTCCTGTAATCCTATCCCTGAGAGATATGGATGTTTTTGTGTTGTGTCTTTATCTTTTGCCTGTGCACATATATGTATGCACATATATGTATTTATATTTGAAATTTCACTGTATATTTATTATTATATCTTGTTTTTGTGTTTTCTTTCATTGAACATTATAAACATTTTATTATATGAATAAACATATTGTTCATAACTTTACTGACACACAGTATCTCATCATATGACTATTTCTAATTTATTTAAACTTCCTTGATGTAGATCTAATTTTTCACTGTTGGAGCTAGTGGCATAGAGAGCCGCTTTCCCCAGACATCTCTGCTCCTGCAAAGGTTGGGGTGTACACTGATAAACTGCTTTCCAAAAGAACTGATCCATTTAAATTCCTTTAGCAGTGTGTCAGAATTCCACTTTTATCAAACTCCTCTGTCACCAAGAAGTATGATATTTTGACTATCACAGAAACTTAAGAAATGACATTTCAATGTTCTTTGAATATATAATTCTATGACAATTAACTGCATTACTTACAGAGGGTACCAATATGATTATATCAGTCTAACTTTTCCAAAGGATTATTTTAGCTTTCATAGAGACTATTTCAGGAAGTTCAGTATGTCCTTCTGCAGGCTGCCCCACTGCCTAGCTCCTCCACATGTGAGAGTCACACAGTAGAATTGACTTGATTTCCTATGATTGGGATCAGGGTACTCAGAAAAACAGAGCAGCCCCTCTGCCAGAGACAGTCTGGGGTATGCAAGGAAAGACAGCCCCCGTGCAATTCCCTTGCTGATCCTTGGACTTCCACAGAGGCTCACAGTGAGAGTCATTATTATGTCTTTTTTTATTGTTTTCAAGTCCAGCAGTTGGACCAAGTTGCCTGAGCTGAAGGTGGGGGCATGTTTATAGCATGTTTTGTATTACCCCAGAGTTCAGGGCTCACTGCTGTGTTGGGACATTAGCTGCCTCCTCCCTCCCGTGGGGTTCTCTGATCCAAAGTCGCCTTTCTTTAACCCCCAAAGGGTCAGGACACAGTCCAGCCAAGATGTAAGTTCAGAATCTGAAAGCATGGGAAAGAACTTCACGTCAGAAAGGCTGCTGGACTCCACATGCAAATGAATCCATTCCTCCCTGGAGGTCTGCCTGCTAGGAAAATGTGGCTTTTGCTAAAGTATTGGGGTGAGAGTGTGCTTTCTGTAACTGACTCCTTGACTTTGAATCTGGGCTTTACCATTTTAAGTCTGGGTTGTTTGGGGGTAATTTGCTTAATCTCTTTAAGCCTCAATTTTCTCATCTAGTAAAGAGGGATTAGACAAACACTTTTCCTACAGGATCCTGGGGAGGCTTAGATGAGCTAATCCATGGGAAGTATACCATATACCCTAGTTCCTGGTGCAAAGATATTCAGGAAAGCTATTATTCCATATAACACACCAAAGTTCAAACTGGAAGTTTTGCTCCATCATGTGGAGAAACTACTAGAAACTTATTTCTTGCTAAAAAAAACTGTCTTGACTACACTGATTAGTAATATTAAGCCTTTTCCATCTACTATACTTGCTGTGTTTATTTGTTCTTTTGTGAATTGTCATTTAGGATCTCTTCAGCTTTCTGCTTTTTAAATTAAACTTTTAATTTTTGAGATAACTGTGTATTTACATGAAGAAATGAGAAATTATACAGAGAGCCTAAGTGTCTGTACTTTCTCCACTTTGCATATTCTTTTATTTAGTCTAAATGGACTAATTACTGATCAGCAGAACAATTACTGAGGCAACATTTTGAGTTTTGGTTTGCTTGTCTGAATAAAGAGATGAAACCGTTAACTACCTGGATAATCAGAACGTTAGTTTGTATGAACCACTGGTTTTCCTGAGGATTATTCCTCATGGAGAAAGACCAATCCTTCCTTCAAGGTAAAGAGGAGGACCAAAATGTCCTCTTCTTCTTTTAATTTAAATGAGTTATAGTAGGACAAGCAAAGTCAAATTTGTATTTTACTCAAGTCCTGACCTGAGTATCAAAAATTTAAATCTCAGAATCTAAAACTATGAAGCAAGTTAATTCAGACCCAATTCTTGACTGAAAAACTAATACTGGAGAATTACCCAAGTAATAAAATAAGCACAAGTTCAGTTATCACATTCTCTGTTTCAGAGGAGACAGCACTCATGGTTTTAGTTTATTTAGACATCTAGTATGCTAAGTGAGTTCAAGAGTTTGATTCATTCCTAAAGAAAGTGCACTTCTTGAGACATTCTTCACATCTGCTGAATGGATGAATTAAAACATCCTTGTTTCTTAAGTAGTCAGTGCCTCACTGTGAAGTGTGCTATAGCAAATCCAGATCCAAAGTACAAGACCATCACAATTAGCACTAAAAATAGTGCATTCTTCCTGGGGCCCTCCCACTAGTGTCTCTGATGGACCACAGGGGCTAGGCGCCTCTGCATGTTCTGTCCCTCATGTCCAGAGTGGCACTGCTGGGGCCTCCGTGAAAGGCATGAGACCAAAGTCCGAGCGTCTGTAATAGAATATCTAAGTACATTGTTACTGGAGTCCTAGGTCACAAAGCCTGGTTCCAGAGATCTCGATAGACCTGGTCTACTGATCCTAAAACAAGTGGAGACAAGTGGTGGTGCACCAGAAAGGAGTTTATTTCAGCATCGCCGACACAGGGGAGGCAGGGTTAGTGTCCTAAACACAGTCTTCCCGGTACTGACAGTAGCTCCAGGATTAGGCACGGGAGGAGCAAAGGCAGAGTCCACAGAGTTAGTAATCTTGATTTGGCTATGGTCAGAGATAAAGTGTGCGAGTTCTGAGGAGTCTCACCGGTCCCGGGAAAACTACTACTAAACAGGGGGCAGTTTTGGTCCCATGGTCGGGTGTTTGCCTACAAAGCCCCTGTTCTTAGAGTTTGGGGTAACCTGTCCTCCTAGAGAAAACAGTCAGAGGAGCAAAATGGAATCACTTAGGGATCGCCCCCTAAATGTATGTATATATTGCTCTCTGTTTCTCTTTGTTTAGATTGTATAATTTATACTATTTCATTTTCTAGGTCAGCATTTCTTTCTTTCTTTTGTCCTTGACATCCTGTTGTTGCATCCGTCTACTAAATTTAACTTAGGTAAATACTTTTCAGTTCTAAAAATCCATTTGGTTCTGTTTAATGTCTTCTCATTCTTTACTGAGAATTCCTATTTCCTTGATGAGCTTCTTTACATTTGTTTCAAATGTGTTCTTAATTCTCACAGAAACATTAAACCATGGCTGATGTAATTCTAATATTCCTCTGTGTTGGTGTCTTTTCCCCCTCACCTCCACCAAAGTTGAGAATTTCCTTGTTCTTTGTGCAGTATTATTTTAATGACATGATTTGATTTTTCTATAGTTTATTGTGTGAAAAAATAAAATTTCCCAACAAAATAATAAAAGAATAATAGTTAATATACAAGACATTGACAAAAATGATTACTTCTTATGAAAAAGAAACAAGCAGTAATAGTACAAAGCTTTCTTTTCAATGCATGCCCATGTTCATAGCAGCACAATTTATAATAGCTATATTTTGGAAACAGCATATATGCCCATCAGTAGATGGATGGATGTGGAAAATGTGGTATTTATATGCAACAGAATACTACTTTGCCATAAAGAAGGATAAACCTGAGGCATTCATAAGTAAATGGATGCAACTTGAGAATATAATGTCAAACAAGGCAGACACAGAGAATTCAATGTGTAGAATTTTTGTATGATGATTTTGGATTTGAAACCTGGACATACTTGGTGTTATAAAGTTCTGGATCTCATTTCAACCTTCATTTTAGCTGTTTTTTTCTAACACTGCTCCGTGAGGGGACCATCATCTCAGTTCTAGTTAAGGTGGTGATCCCTGTTCCTTTCTCTCCCTCTGTTGACATTTGAAGGGATTGAGGCTCCATGTTACTGCTGGTGGGGGGCAATGGGAGCTGTGCTCTCCTCAAGAATTTGCAGACCCCAGCTCACAGGAAAGGGCGGGGTGTCTTGTAACTCTTCCTGCATGTTCTGCAGTGGCAGCACAGGCAGAGATGCTGTCATTAACATGGGTGTAGGTGCCGTCTTGACTCTCCCCTTGGCCTCTTTTGACTCAACTTGGAATTGAAGGACTGGAGTGCCTTGTAATTGTTAGGTGGCTGATGTGTCAGTGACAGAGTCCAGGCTTCCCAGTTGGTCTCCTTGTGGATGGTGAGAATCTTGTTACTTCTCAGTAGGGATGAAAGTCTAGACTCAAACTCTGTCATCTCTGACACTACCTTCATAAGTGAGTTCAGCCACATTGGCACCATCCAAAGAAATAGGAAGTCAAAGATCCTACCAGGAGGATCCGGGGAAGATGGCGACCAGGTGAGCAGCAAGGGAGCGAACCTCCTTAATAAACACCACCAGCTCGAGACAGACTTGGCGAGCGTGAATGCCGGGACCTCGGCTGGGAAGTTTAAACTGGGCGTATTTCTCTGAGATGCCGGGGGAGATGTGGTAGGGCGGACCAGGCTGCCGGGGCGAGACGTGGGAAA